>WNWK01028801.1:0-25008 GCA_009830355.1 Cherax destructor | reverse complement strand
TATGGAGATTTACTACACCTTATATTATTTTTTTTTGTTATAAGAACATAAGAACATAAAAAAAAAGGGGGAACACTGCAGCAGGCCCACTGGCCCATGGTTATAATATGTTTTTTTTTTTGTTTGCCCCCGAAAAACCCTCTTTTATTTTTTTCCCCTCTTTGATCAGTCCAAAATTTTTTTTTAATGTATTATTCTCACTGAACCCCCCACACGGGTCTAGACAGGATTTTTTTGGGGGGGTGTATATGGTGTTTTTATGGGTGTGTATGGTAGGCCTCCGTGGCTGCCCCCAAAAAATTGCCAGGCGTATGACTAAAAAACCATATAATATATTTCAAAAAAAGAACCTTAGAAAACTTACCTAACGTTATTATAACAAGTTAAATTTAATTTAGCCTAAGCCAACTAAATTTTTTTTTAGATAGTTTACAATAATATAATAATAAACAAACACAATGAAATATTTTTTTATTTTTGGGGTTCAGAATTTTTTGCGAAATTATTAAACACAAATTTTCGCTTGCGTTATTCGGCAAGAAGAGCGTTATTTTTTAAGCCAAAATAGCAATTTTACCTATTCAGCACATTATATATATATATATATATATATATATATATATATTTATATATATATATATATATATATATATTTTTTTTCAAAAATTTTGGGTTCCCCACCAAGGGGGGGGGCCCAAAGAAAAAAAAAAAGTTTTTTTAATTTTGAAATATACAGGAAAGTTACTACCCCTTTTCCCCTTTTTTTTTTGTCGACTTAGACACGCATGGCTTACGGAGGAAGAATTTGTTCATCACTTTATGCCATATTTTCTTCAGTCTCATTTGTTACTGACTGGGAACTTACCCCTTTAATCTTCCATGTTGGTTGTTGCATCTGCAATGTCAAATTTGGGCCAGAATTCGACGCCCTCTGTCTGGGTGGTCAACTATTGCTGCGATGAGTTTTCCCCAGCCTGCGTTTAGTGGAAAAATTTTGGCACCCTCGATCCAGTGGTTGTATCAGGCGTCTTTTGGTGGTAAAGGAAAAACACCACTTTGGGGGGACATACTGCTAGAGATGATGGTTGGGGAGTTATCAAGAAACCCAAAAGAAGGGGATATTTTTTTTGGGGTTTTGGATTTATCAAATTATACAAATGAGGAAGGGGCCCCACTTAGTGAGAGGTTTCTTAAAACCCCCTCTATTCATAAAGCTTGTTTTCAAATTCTTTTAAAATTTTTTAATAGTTAGTTCGGGAAAATTTTGTTAAGAGGAGTATGTTTTGTACTAGTATATCTAGGTTGTTGCTACTAACTTCCTTCGGTATAAAGCAGTAAGTTGTAGATGAACGTACCGACACTCATAAAGCAGAATCGTGAAAAAACGTCGGGGGGGGGAGCAATGATGATTTAAATTCCCCTTTTTGATGATTTTCGTAGGATCACCCCCCCCACAACTCTTTGAGAAGCTTCCTGGTTGACGGCCTGATCAGTCACATTTTGGATGCTCGGGCTCGCATTTTGATTTTACGTAAAAACCCCGGGTTTTGTCAGGAACAGTCTGCAGGAACCGTAAGTTCATTTGAAGACAGTAGAGTCTGTCGATAATTCCCCTTATATGTGAAGAAGGGACGGTGTTGAAGACCTTTTCGGACCATTCATTCCCCTTCCGAAATGGGGTATCGAAAGGTTGGAGGGCCCGACAGGGTGTGGTGGGCCCTGCTGGACCGCCTAATATTTCCCCCGTTCTTGGTTCTTACACTTTTTTCTGTGGTTTTTTTTCCCGTCTACTGTGTCTCCCCTCTGCAAGAGTGAGGGCCTGGGTCTAAATAACTCGTCGCATGTGAAAAAAACCCATATACATACACGTACTGTTTATTAGGTTAGAATTTTAAAAACGGAAAAGACTGTAAAACCCACAGGGATTTTTAGGTTAACAGGAATGGGGCAAGGTGTTATTAGGTTTATTTCCGAAGTGCAAGATAACGGGGAAGGGGAAACAAGAGCAAAATATTCCCGTTACCACCCAGCAAATGATTTCCGAGATCGTCCCCCCCCTAACCCCCTCCCACAATAACAGTACCTTACTAGACAGCAGCTGGTTACTAATACACTCATGTAAAAATATAATTTTAACATGATCGTGGAGATCTGTTAAATCTAAAAATGACAGAGATTTTGGAGGGGGGAAAGGGGAAATCAGGGGGTTATAAGGTTAGGTGGAATTTTAATTCCAAATCAAGAACCTTATAGCATAAAGGGAGATAAACCACGGAAGTGTGGGTTTTACCCACGGGGGGAGCTAAAGATCTTTCCATCATAACCCCAAAAGGGGTGCCCCGAAAATAAGCATAATAAGTAACGAGTATGTAAGAGAAGGAACCCCCAAACTGGTCAAGCGACATACCCCAAAAACATAAAAGTCACCCAAAGAGTCAGACTTAGCCCCACCAGTTAGCAGACCTGGCTCCAGGAAACAAACTTCAAAAACCTGGCTCCAGGGGAAAACCCCTTAAGGAAGACCTCCTCCCGCTCACTAGACTTCAGGCAAAACCGGCTCCAGCACACAATTGGGGGCCCTCAACGCAGAGACAGAAACTGCAGCATCAACACCAGCAGGGCAACAACTGCAGCACCAACGATATAGATAAGTGAAGGGAAAAAAAAAAAAAGGAAAAAGAATGAGGAAGAATAATGAAAGAATAAAAAATGAAAGGGATACAAAGGCCAAAGGGCAAGAAGGGTGAAAAAGGACGAAGGGCCAAAGGGGAAAAGAGATAGTAAAGTTAAGGCAAAAAAAAAAAAATGAAAATATAAGAAACGCCCCCAAATTTAGTGTTTGAAGACGACGGGGAGTTTTGGGAACCCCACCCAAAAACCCTTTCTCCCCCCCTCTCTCCTACCCCCCTCCTCCTGTTCTCCTACCCTGCCCCCTCCCCTACCCGCCTCCCTCCTGTTTCCCCCACTGCCTCCCCCCCGTTCTCCCTACCTGCCTCCTCCTGTTCTCCTACCCCCCCTCCCCCCCGTTTTTCCCACCCTGCCTCCCTCCCGTTCTTAAACCCCCCCTCCATCCTGTTCCCCCTACCCCCTCCCCCCCGTTCTCCTACCCTGCCTCCTCCCCCTCCCCGCCTCCCTCCTGTTCTCCTGCCCTGCCCCCCTGTCCTCCTGCCCTACCTCCCCCTTTCCTCCTGCCCTCCCCCTCATCCTCCTGCCCTCCCCCCTCCTCCTGCCCTCCCACCCCACCCCTCCTCCCCCCCCCTCATCCTCCTGCCCTCCCACTCATCCTCCTGCCCTCTCCCATCCCCCGCCCCCCACTCATCCCCCAGCCCTCCCCCTCATCCCCCATCCCTTCCACTAAACCCCCTCCTCCCCCCACTAACCATATCATTTGCGGGGAAGAGGTTTGTTATGGCTCCCAGCTTTAAATGCGGAAATGAAAAGAGAGGTGTGTAAGGACTGTGATCTCAAAAGGCAGGTGAAGCGTTCCCCAAGGAACTTGGGCTCTCCCTTGAAACTTGAATCAAACCTGACATCCCATTTCCCCCGCGCTGACCCCTACCAATGGATATTAAGAGAGCTTTTCCCCAAAAACATTGAGCTCACGCTGTGACCATTCCCTTTTGGGAAAAGGACCAGATCCACCAGGCTGTGATGATCCACCAGGCTGTGATGATCCAACAGGCTGTGATGATCCGCCAGGCTTTTGATGATCCCCCGGCTGTGATGATCCACCAGGCTGTGATGATCCCCAGGCTGTGATGACCCGGGGCGGGTGTGATGATCCACCAGTTTTGGGGTGATCCGCCGGTGTGATGATCCACCAGGCTGTGATGATCCACCAGGCTGTGATGATCCGACGGGTGTGATGATCCAAGGGTTTTTATGATCCGCCGGCTGTGATGATCCACCAGGCTTTGATGATCCCCCAGGCTGTGATGATCCACAAAGCTGTGTTTCCACTAGGTGTGATGACGGGAAGCCTCGGGATAATTGAACTGTTCCCTCATTGTATTTGACTTGTTAAAAAAAAAAATTATAATTTAATTAATAAAATTTTTTACCATTATCACTAAAACTGTCTTTATAACTCTCTATTACACTACATTTCCCTTTTAACTCTCTATTACACTACATTCTCCCTTTATAACTCTCTATTACCACATTCTCCCTTTATAACTCTCTATTACACTAATTCTCCCTTTATAACTCTCTATTACACTACATTCCCCTTTATAACCTCTATTACCCCACTTTCCCCCCTTTATAACTCTTATTAATACATTCCCCTTTATAACTCTCTATTACACTAAAATTCCCCTTTATAACTCTTATTACACTACATTCCCCCCTTTTAACTCTCTATTACACTACATTCTCACTTTTTATAACCCTTTAAAACCCCACTTTTTCCCGTATCCCCAACCTATTTTCCCCTCCATCATTTTTTTTCCCAACATTGCTTCCCCCCATCTCCAACGCTATTTCCCCGTCAAGACTATCATCCCCAGCACTGTTCTCCACCCAAACTTTTTTTTCCCCACACAAAGAAAAACCCCCGTTTTTCCTCCGAGGAAAGATTATTCAAAGCGGATCTTTGGAAGCATTGAACATCAGATTTCCTGATGCTCCAGGGGAATTTTGATTTCGTTATGGGTTTTTCCTGGGTATTACCGGAACTTGATTTTAAGTTACCCTTTTCCCGGGGGTACTTACCGGAACTTGATTTGTTACCCATTTTCTGGGTTTTTAAAGGAACTTATTTTAAGTTACCCATTTCCGGGGTATTCCGAACTTTTTTAAAGTTCCCCATTTCCTGGGTACTGTCCGGAACTTGTTTTTAAAAGTTACCCATTTCCTGGGCCTCCTGATCACGTTCTATTTTTTAAAGATTAAAACCAGATTTCCGGGCGTTGCACGGAACTGCTGCCTTCTTACCATTAATGTTTTTCGAAGACAAACCCCGTTAGGTCACTGAGCCCATGGGGGCCCAAAGGTTGATCCTCAGTCACCGGTCCAGTTTGGATCAGTTGGGGGCCCTTTCCCCGTTTTTAACGTTTATTTTTTCCCTATAATCTATTTTCCAAATTTTAATGGGTTTGCTTTCGTTTCGTAAGGTGAAGTCTAAGATTTTTCCTTAATTATGGTATAATTTACAATTGTGTTGTAGAGGTCTGAGTTGGGTTATCAAAATTTTTCCTTGGGGAGCACGAAATGGGGGGACAAATTTTTTTGTTATAGGGTCGGGTTTGAGAAAGCGTGCCTAGTATGGGCTAACGAGCTGATACAGTGTTCCTCCAAAATTTTCTTCTTATGATCACATATTCAAGGATCACAATAATGCCGTTATCGTTCCCCCCCGACGGGGAGGAGGGTTGACCAGCAGGTTTGGTTGCAAAACAAATTAGGGGAAAAGGGGGAACCCTGTATGTGGTTTTGGGGGAAAGGAGTGGAGTGAATGGTTTTCCAGGGCAAAATTGGGGGTTTTCCGGTTGGGGGCCCTAAGGGGAAAACATTCATTTTAACTGGGGAAACCAGGGCCCCAAAAGACATATGCCAGGGGTGGGGTTCACTTATCGGGGGGGTGGTTTTTTTTCCGCTCAGTTGAGGGTGTTGTTAGGGGTTTTTAAAAGAATTAGAGGGGGAGAAAAAGGCTGAATTGAAAATAGATCAGGCTTTTTATTCCCAACAATCAAGGAAAAGGGGTAGTGGTAAAAAGAATGGAAAAAGGAAAGGGGGAAAAAGAAAGGAGGGTCTTTGGGGAATACAAATTTTCAGGGGAGGGGAAAAGATGGACGATTTGAGATTGTTAAAAGCAGGGGAAAATTGATGTATTTGGGGCCTAAAAGAGACGTGGAAAAAAAATTTTGGGAATGCCTGCTGAAAAAACAGGGTTTAAAATTTTAAGCAGAAGCCGGGGGGGGGGAGTGGATTCCAATCTTGAACTGGCTTTGGGGAATATGTTGAAAAAACATAAAAACCCGCCCGGAAAATTTTTGGGGGGAAAAATTTATTTTGGGGTGATATCCCCCCAAAAAGGGGCCGGGGGCACATGGGGGAAAATTTGTTGGAAATGCACGATAACGTAGTTTTTTCTGGGTGACTTCAACTTTGTCAAATTGATTGAATTTTTTGACTGGGAATTTAGAATCTAACGACTTTTAGAAGTAGTTCAAGATTGTTTTAAGCGGGGACAGCCTCAAGGGAAATAACCTGTTGACTAGTTCTGGCAAACAAGAAACCCTTGTAATTTTAGAAAACAGAGGACCGCGCAAGGACCCAAACAATTACCTTTGGATTTAATGGAAGTTTCAAGTAGGAATAACCAGAAGGTCCCAATTTTGCTTGCAGATTACAAGGACTTAGAGAACACTTACCCGTGGACGGGGAAGAAGTTTCAATATGACGGGTTTTTTTTTGAACACTATCATACTGCCCAAAAACATTTTCCCATAAAAAGAAATTAGATCGAATAAAATGACAAAATGGATGAAAAAGGCCAAATATTTTTGGCAGAAGAAAGGAATTTATAGGCGACAAAGAGGGAGGGTCATTTTGAGCAGTATATTACATTAAGGGGGACGTTAAAAGGGGATAAGAAAAGCAAAAACGGGCCACGAAATTAAACATAAGAACATAAGAACATAAGAATGGAGGAACACTGCAGAAGGCCTACTGGCCCATACAAGGCAACCAAAAACCACCACTACCTAAGAATTTACTCCTGTACTACGACACTAATCAAACCCAGCCCCTCCCACTCAATATTTTTGTCCAATCTTTTTTTAAAGCCACCCAAGGTCCTAGCCTCTATCACCCTACTCGGAAGATTGTTCCACGCATCTACAACTCTGTTCAAAAACCAGTTTGCCTATGTCCTTTCTAAATCTAAATTTATCAATTTAAATCCGTTATTTCTGGTTCTTACTTGGTTCGATATCCCCAGTATTTTTTAAACTCCTTTTTTTTATGCCCATCATCCACTTGTACACCTCGATGATATCTCCCCCATTCTAGCTCTCCAGAGAGTGGAGATTCAATGCTCTAAGTCTATCTTCATACGGGAGATTTCTTATACTGTAAACCCTTTAGTCATTCTTCTTTGTATGTTCCCCAATGAATCTATATCCATCCTGTGTAGGAGACCAAAACTGGCGCATAATCCAAATGAGGTCTCACTAGTGATGTATAGAGTTGTAAAAAACTTTTGGGGTTCTGGGTAGGGATTTCGTTTTTTCCGGTGTATGAACAAAGAGGATAAGATAGGTTTAAAAAAATTATGGGTATTTACTGACAAAGTAAGTGTCTATTTTTAATAATTATTTCTCTCGGTTTTATCAGGAAGAATAATATCCAGAATTTGGATAGTGGCGAGAAGAAAATAGTGTATCACAGTCAAATAGCGAAATGGTTATCAAAAGATAGACCGTTTGAAGCAAATAAATCGCCAGGCCCATGGCCAAGGGTCAAGGAATCAAAATAAACTCGGACCTCTAACATTTTACCACCAAAGTGAGGCCGGTTAAAAGCATTCCATTTTTCAAGGGACAAGTTTACCAAATACCGCCCAATAATTAACTAATTTCAAATTACAGAGCGTTTGCATAGAAGCCACCGATGAAAGATTTGATACCCGATAAAGGGGTTCCGCCCTTTTTTAACTTTTTCAAAGGCTTTTTAGGCAGTTATAAGATAAAATTTGAATTGTTTTTGGTTTTTGTGTTTTTGAGTCCAACAAGACTGTAAAGAAATTGCCTGGTTAAAAGTGTTGTCATGGACAGTCATGGCTCCCAAAGAAGCGGGGGCTAAATGGGGAAGTGGGGAGAAAAAGGGGCCCAGGGAGGTTTCCCGTTGTTGTTTTAAAAATATAAAGGGGAGAATTTCTAGGTGAAAACGTGATGACAGAAGATGGAGGGAAAGATTCAGACGAGTGTCGTAATTCAGGGGATTAGCAAACCTTTGGCAGAAAAATAGATGCACAATTAATAAATGCAAAGGGGGAGTGTTAACCCAAACACTTATAAAATTAAATAACGTAAAAAACTCAGCCATACAGATTTGGAGAAGGACTTGGGGGGGGATGGGCAGCAACCTTAAACCAAGACAGCAATGCCTAAGCGTACGTAATAAGGCAAATAGATTACTGGGATTTATATCAAGAAGTGTTAGCAACAGAGTCCAGAGGTTATATTACAGCTTTATGCATCATTAGTAAGGCCTCACCTAGATTACGCAGCTCAGTTCTGGTCACCATATTACAGAATGGACATAAATTCGTTAGAAAACATTCAGCGTGAATATAAATTAATACATAGCATTAGAAATCTTCCTTACGAAGAAAGAACATAAGAACATAAGAAACATAAGAAAGGAGGAACACTGCAGCAGGCCTGTTGGCCCATTCTAGGCAGGTCCTTCACATTCCATCCCACCAACAGAATATTTGTTCAACCTAATTTTAATGCTACCCAAAAATAAGCTTTTGATAATTTTATTTACTCATGTGCAATTCCCACTCAAATCCAACCCCTTTCACTCATGAATTTATCCAACCTAAATTTAAAACTACCCAAGGTCCTTGCTTCAATAACCCTACTAGCAGACTGTTCCATTCATCAACTACCCTATTTCCAAACCAATACTTTCCTATATCCTTTCTAAATCTAAACTTATCTAACTTAAATTTCATTATTGCGGGTTCTCTCTTGGAGAGATACCCTCAAGACCTTATTTATATCCCCCTTGTTAATACCCATTTTCCACTTGTATACCTCGATCATGTCTCCCTCATTCTACGTCTTACAAGTGAATGTAATTTAAGGGTCTTCAATCTTTCTTCGTAAGGAAGATTTCTAATGCTATGTATTAATTTAGTCATTCTACGCTGAATGTTTTCTAACGAATTTATGTCCATTCTGTAATATGGAGACCAGAACTGAGCTGCGTAATCTAGGTGAGGCCTTACAAGATGTATAAAGCTGTAATATAACGTCTGGACTTCTGTTGCTAACACTTCTTGATATAAATCCCAGTAATCTATTTGCCTTATTACGTACGCTTAGGCATTGCTGTCTTGGTTTAAGGTTGCTGCTTACCATCACCCCCAAGTCCTTCTGCAATCTGTATGGCTAAGTTCTACGTTATTTAACTTATAATGCTTGGGTTATGGACACTCCGAGCTTTAGAACTTTGCATTTATTCTACATTGAACTGCATCTGCCATTTTTCTGACCAGGAATTGAGTTTGTCTAAATCCTCCTGTAGTTCACTGACATCTACGTCTGAATCGATTATCCTACCTATCTTCGTGTCATCAGCGAATTTGCTCATATCACTAGAAATTCCCTCGTCAAGGTCATTTATATATTTATAAACAACAACGGGCCCAAAACCGATCCCGAGGAACGCCACTTGTTACAGATCCCCACCTGATTTAACCCATTTATGCACACCCTTCGCTTCCTATTGGTGAGCCATGACTCGATCCATGACAACACTTTTCCCCAATGCCATGAGCAGCCACTTTCTTTAACAGTCTCTGATGTGGTACTCTATCAAAAGCCTTACTAAAATCCAAATAAACGATATCGAATTCTTTATCATTATCAACTGCCTCAAAAGCCCCACTGAAAAAGTTAACAAATTAGTTAGGCAGGAACGGCCCCTGGTGAATCCATGCTGAGTATCTTAATCAAATTATGCCTATCGAGATGGCTTCTTATGTTATCAGCTATAATCGACTCTAGTAATTTGCCACAATTGATGTTAGACTTATTGGCGGTAATTTGATGGTAACGACTTGTCCCCTGCTTTAAAAATAGGAATTACATTAGCCATCTTCCACGTATCCGCACTACACCTGTTTGAAGAGATAGGTAAAAAATGTTAGTTAAGGGTTCACAGAGTTCTATTTGCATTCCTTAAGAACCCTTGAAAAAAAGCTCATCAGGGCCTGGCGATTTATTTGCTTCAAACGGTCTATCTGTTTGATAACCTTTCGCTAGTGACTGTGATACTACATAATTTATCTTCTTCAGGCCCACTAAAATACCTAATTCTTGGGATATTATTAATGTCTTCCTGAGTGAAAACCGAGAGAAAATAATTATTAAAAATAGAGCACATTTCATTCTCTTTGTCAGTAAGATACCCATAATTATTTTTAAGGGGACCTATCTTATCTCTAACTTTTGTTCTATACACCTGAAAAAAACTTTTGGGTTAGTTTTCGAATCCCTAGCAACTTTAATTTCGTAGTCCCGTTTAGCTTTTCTTATCCCCTTTTTAACGTCCCTCTTAATGTCAATATACTGACTCATAAGATGACCCTCACCTCTTTTGATACGCCTATAAACTCCTTCTTCTGCCCTAAGATATTTGAGCCTATTATTCATCCATTTTGGGTCATTTCTATTCGATCTAATTTCTTTATATGGGATAAATGTTATTTGGGCAGCATGTATAGTGTTCAGAAAACTGTCATATTGATAGCTATCTTCATTACCCCAGTCCACAGATGATAAGTGTTCTCTAAGTCCATTGTAATCTGCTAAGCGAAAATCTGGGACCGTTACTGGTTTTCGTACTATGAAACTTCCATTCAATGCCAAAGGTAATTGATTTGTGGTCGCGCCGAGTTCCTCTGTAATTTCTAAATTATTAACAAGGGTTTCCTTGTTTGCCAGAACTAAGTCAAGCAGGTTATTTCCCCTTGTAGGTTCTGTCACAAACGCTTCAAAAAACAATCTTGAACTACATCTAAGAAGTCGTTAGATTCTAAATTCCCAGTCAAAACATTCCAATCAATTTGACTAAAGTTGAAGTCACCCAGAATAACTACGTTATCGGCATTGTGGCCTTAACAATTTCCTCCCATAGTAGTCTCCTTGGTCCCTATCTAAGTTTGGGGGACGGTATATCACACCTAAAATCAATTTTTCATGCCCCTCTGAAAATTCTATCCAGACAGACTCTGTATGTGTTATTTCAGACTTTATTCCCTTTTTTATGCAACAGTTCAAGCGATCTCGGACATACAGTGCCACTCCACCCCCCTTCCCGAAACTTCTGTCTACTTGGAACAATTTAAAACCCTGTATATGACATTCAGCAGGCATGTCCCTATTTTTCGTATTGAACCACGTCTCAGTTATGGCAAATACATCAATGTTACCTGCACTTGCAAATAATCTCAAATCGTCCATCTTATTCCTAGCACTACGACTATTTTTTATAATACACTTTTAAAGACCCTCCTTTCCTTTACCCTTCCTGCTCCATTCTGTTTTACCACTATACCTATTTCTGTCCTTGTTATTGTTAAGATTTTTATATCGAGCCTAGATCTATATTTCGACATTCATTATTTTCCATTTCTAAACCCATACCTCTAACTAATCCTTTTAAAGTCCTAACAACACCCTCAACTGAGCTAAAGAAAAAATCCACACCTGCCCTGGATAAGTGAACCCCATCCCTGGCATACATGTCATTTCGGCCATAGAAGTGGTCCCAGTTGCAAATGAATGGTACTGCATTATCCTTACAGTGTTTGTCCAGCCAGCAATTGACACCAATTGCCCTGGACAGCCATTCATCTCCAACTCCTCTCCTTGGCAAAATACCACATATGACAGGGTTCCCACCCTTCTTCCTAATTATGTCTATTGCTGACCTATACCTGCTAGTCAGGTCCTCACTCCTACGTCTGCCAACATCGTTGCCTCCAGCACTGAGACAGATAATAGGATTGCTCCCATTACCTCTCATGATGTCGTCCAGACGGCTAACAATATCCTCCATCCCAGCCCCAGGAAAGCAAACCCTCTGTCTCCTACTTCTTCAAGCAGAAGGCCCTATCCATATACCTAATTTGACTATCCCCAACAAGAACAATGTTCTTACCTTCCTTGGTGTCGCGTGATGTTCCCTGTAGTCGACTCACATTCATCGGGTAACACGGAGAATCGGTTCGATGTTTCCACAACAGGTTTCTGGTTCTTCGTTAATTCTACCTCTCCATCCATCCTCTTGATCTTTAACTTGTCCCATGCATTCCGGCCACTGTCCAGGTTCCTTTCTTGCTTGAGGATTCTCAACAGGAGGATTACTACGAATCCCTTGTTTTCCTCAGTCAGTCGCTGTATCTCAAGCTTAGCTACCCTCAGTTCTTCCTTCAGCTGCTGGTAGAGTAGCTAAAGAGAGGACATCTTGTTCAGATTCACAGAGAGCACACAAGACACGTCTTCACTGAGTTAAGTCAGGTCCACCACTCAAGTTAAGTCAGGTCCACCACTGAGTTAAGTCAGTTAAGTCTTACATTCACTTGTAAGACGTAGAATGAGGGGAGACATGATCGAGGTATACAAGTGGAAAATGGGTATTAACAAAGGGGATATAAATAAGGTCTTGGGGGTATCTCCAAGAGAACCCGCAATAATGGATTCAAGTTAGATAAGTTTAGATTTAGAAAGGATATAGGAAAGTATTGGTTTGGAAATAGGGTAGTTGATGAGTGGAACAGTCTGCCTAGTAGGGTTATTGAAGCAAGGACCTTGGGTAGTTTTAAATTTAGGTTGGATAAATTCATGAGTGAAAGGGGTTGGATTTGAGTGGGAATTGCACATGAGTAAATAAAATTATCAAAGCTTATTTCTTGGATAGCATTGAAAATTAGGTTGAACAAATATTCTGTTAGTGGGATGGAATGTGAAGGACCTGCCTAGAATGGGCCAACAGGCCTGCTGCAGTGTTCCTCCTTTCTTATGTTCTTATGTTCTTATAGGCTGGATAACTATAACGTTCAAGTGACAATGAGCTGCTGATGATACTCTCCAAGTCACTTGTTCTCCCCAGGCTAGAATACTGCTGCATACTGACGACGGCTTTTAAGGCAGGCGAGACTACTGGGAACGCTTAAAGTCTCTTCAACTGTATTCCTTGGAACGTAGGCTAGAAAGATATATCACAATTTACACCTCGAAAATCCTGGAGGAACTGGTTCCAAACTTGCACACTAATCACCCGTATGAAACCAAGCGACTTAGCAGACGGTGAGAGTACCTTAATAAAAAAAGCAGGAGCAAGACAAGTACACCAAGAGAACTCGATGAGCGTCAGAGGTCCCAGACTTTTCAACGCCATCCTTCCGTGTATAAGAGGAATTACCAACAGACCTCCGGTGGTCTTCAAAAGGGAACTTGATAAGTTCCTTAAATTAGTTCCTGATCAGCCTAGCCGTACGTTGGACTGCATGCGGCCAGTAGTAACAGCCTGGTTGGTATTGTCTTAATCAACCAGGGAGGCCTAGTCTGGGCCCAGGGAGCAGGGGAACTGACCCCCAAAACATCCTTCATGTTGTAGGGTGACCTATATTACCGCGACAACGTGTGGTCCAGCCAGGGGTGAAATGTTGCAGCAGTAATAAAGGGCACCTTGCAACACTGTTTCTTTTCTTCTCCGCTTGTCAGCTTAGACCAGGATTATATTTTATTTACAAAGCACTAGAACCGTTTGTGTTTTAACACTTTTAAACATTTTGTTTGCAACATTATTAAATTTACACTGTTAACTTGTTTCTCTCATGAACACTATATGCTTAATTGTCCGTCCACTTAGTGAGGAATATAGAGATAGTATAATAACCTATGTGACAAGTCAAGATATCTTATTAATGAAAATAAGATACCAGATATACTAAGAAAATTTCCTAAATTTGCTTGTAACATATAAGGAACTTCGCTGGCAAAAATCTAAATCTAATCTCATGACCAATTCATTATATTTAATAAATCATTCTCACCAAGCAAGTACAACTACTGAAAGTATTTTTCTCATTGCACACTCCATATGTGTTATTTGTTTAGCATCATCGGCTGTAAGAGTCAGCAAATTAGACGCAACTGGAAATATCCTTACCATTCATGCAGTAAGATATAATGGGTTCTTGAAGATTAATGGACACAACGCATCGACTTCCAGGCTGAGGGACTGATTAATCTTCAGGCTCTTTATCCACCGTTCTTCCTTGTATTGCACTGAAGAAGTCACTGGCTGGCAAACCTTTCCTAAATACACATTACCAAATGTTGCACAAGTGTCTCAGTCTTCAACATGAAGGTTTTCAAAAGTGTTTATCAGAGAGAACCAGCGTAGGGAAGCCAGGGCTGACGCTTCATAAAAGCGCAAAACTCGTGTGGGACATTGAGTGCGTGAATAGTGAAGGCTCGATCTTCCGTCCACTTCCACAGCCCTTTCATTGAAAGACCCACACGGGTTTGTCACCTGCCAGCCTCTCTCTCTCTCTCTCGAGAGAGAGAGGATGCGGCAGGTGACAAACCCGCACTGCGCTACTCTGAGAAAACTTAACCACTCCATCAGTTGTTGTCTTGCAACACTGCATAGCTCCTGATGATGCACTGAGAAGTGTGAAAGTACTTTAGCTAAAGATTTCTCCCCAGTGGCTTGTCTTGCATAATATATATAATTGTGTGTGTGTGTGTGTACTCACCTAGTTGTACTCACCTAGTTGTGAGCAGGGGTCGAGTCAAAGCCCTGGCCCCGCCTCTTCACTGGCCGCTACTGGGTCACTCTCCTGCGCCATGCTTTATCATACCTCTGCTTAAAGCTATGTATAGAGCCTGCCCACTACATGCTTCCTAAACTATTCCACTTCCCGACAACTCTGTGACTGAAGAAATACTTCCTAACATCTCTGTGATTCATCTGAGTCTTCAACTTCCATCTGTGTCCCCTTGTTGTTGTGTCCCATCTCTGGAACATTCTGTCTCTGTCCACTTTGTCAATTCCTCTCAGTATCTTATATGTTTATCATGTCTCCCCTATCTCTCCTGTCCTCCAGTGTCGTCAGGTCCATTTCCCTTAACTCCCCTCGTAGGACATAAACCCCTTAGCTCCGGGACTAGTCTTGTTGCAAACCTTTGCACTTTCTCGAGCTTCTTCACATGCTTGGCTAGGTGTGGGTTCCAAACTGGTGCTGCATACTCCAATATGGGCCTAACGTACACAGTGTACAGGGTCCTGAACGATTCTTTATTAAGATGTCGGAATGCTGTTCTTAGGTTTGCTAGGCGCCCATATGCTGCAGCAGTTATTTGGTTGATGTGCGCCTCAGGAGATGTGTCTGGTGTTATACTCACCCCAAGATCTTTTTCCTTGATTGAGGTTTGCAGTCTCTGGCCCCTAGGCTGTACTCCGTCTGCGGTCTTCTTTGCCCTTCCCCAATCTTCATGACTTTGCACTTGGTGGGGTTGAACTCCAGGAGCCAGTTTGGACCAGGCTTGCAGGCTGTCCAGATCCCTTTGTAGTTCTGCCTGGTCCTCGTCCGATTGAATTCTTCTCATCAACTTCACATCATCTGCAAACAGGGACACTTCGGAGTCTATTCCTTCCGTCATGTCGTTCACAAATACCAGAAACAGCACGGTCCCAGGACTGACCCCTGTGGAACCCCGCTCGTCACCGGCGCCCACTCCCCGACACCTCGCCACGTACCATGACTCGCTGCTGTCTCCCTGACAGGTATTCCCTGATCAATGTAGTGCCTTCCTGTTACCCCTGCCTGGTCCTCCAGCTTCTGCACTAATCTCTTGTGGAACTGTGTCAAACGCCTTCTTACAATCCAAGAATATGCAATCTACCCACCCCTCTCTCTCTTGCCTTATCGCTGTCACCCTGTCGTAGAACTCCAGTAGGTTTGTGACACAGGATTTCCCGTCCCTGAAACCGTGTTGGCCGTCGTTGTGTGTGTGTGTGTGTGTGTGTGTGTGTGTGTGTGTGTGTGTGTGTGTGTATGTATCAAGCAGACTGCTCTCAGAGCTGAGGTGATACCATATGAAGACTAGGAGAGGACTACTGAAATATTATTACGACATACAATATACTCAAGATGAATTGATAGGGTAGATAACGTCGGACTGTTTAGCTTGCAATGATCACACACAAAGTCTCGCAGATGGATGTAAAAAGAAATTCACGAGCGAATGATGTGGGTATTAGGATGTATTTTTCAGTCTCAGGTTAGTAGGGAAAGAATGACTGGAATTGGTGAAAGCAAATTACACACAGTTTTCCTGTTAGAGGAGGTATGAGGGCCCACGAACCCTGGATTTGCAGTGACCATTCGTAAAGTTATAAGTCTGAGCCACGAGTAGATACTCACTCCTGCAATCAAATATGGGCGGAAAAAAACTAAAAAGGGAGCGAAGTGAGGTTGCAAGCGCCGTCTCAGCAGTGTCAGGCCGGGAGGCTAACAAGCATCAAACGCAGTAGTTATGTGACATGCAACCACATATCTTACTGAACCTCAAGTGTGTCAGCCTTGGAACGGTGGTGGGGCGGTCAACACAACACAGGTGGTGGGGCAGCCACTACACAACACAGGTGGTGAGGCAGCCACTACACAACACAGATGGTGAGGCAGCCACTACAAAACCCACAGATGGTGAGGCAGCCACTACACAACACAGATGGTGGGGCAGCCACTCACAACACAGGTGGTGGGGCAGCCACTACACAACACAGATGGTGGGGCAGGCACTACCAACACAGGTGGGGGGGCAGGCACTAAAACACAGATGGTGGGCAGGCATACACAACACAGATGGTGGGGCAGGCACTACACAACACAGATGGTGGGGCAGGCACTACACAAACACAGATGGTGGGGCAGGCACCACAACACAGATGGTGAGGCAGCCACTATACAACACAGATGGTGAGGCAGCCACTACACAACACAGATGGTGGGGCAGCCACTACACAACACAGGTGGTGGGGCAGCCCCCACACAACACAGATGGTGGGGCAGCCACTACACAACACAGGTGTGGAAGGGAGTGGGTAATAAAACCAACACTTGTGGCACAACACATCACACAATCAAACATTTTTCGCAAAAAAAAAAAAAAATCTTGTACAGGTGAAAAACCCATTTTTTTATCCTAGAAATTTTTTCCATTAAAAGAGATTGACATATAAATCCTGGTATATTACATTTTTATAATTAACATGAATTATTCTTTCTTGTAAATTACATATCAGATACATATCCGAAGGGGTAAAATATTTCGAGGTCGCATGTAACCCACTAAACCGAAATTAAAGACTCAAACTCACACTCTTAGACCCTCATCAAATCGTGTTTTTTCAACTTGTTAACAAACTAACAGACAGGCAGGAAGCAGCAAACATCAGATATTACTAATATAAAAAAACTTCGTGTCTATGGCCCATTCCAAATTTGTAGAAAGAAAAAATATATTAGTTTAACAACAGATGACTAACTTAAGTCATGTCAACTTCCCACTCTTAGTTAAATTTTATGAAGTCATGTAAACGTTGACACTTGTTTGGCAACAAGGTGTCTGTGTTGTCCGTCACTTGGTTGCATAATGTTGCTCAGTCATTATAGGCATGACGAAGAGAAAAAAAAAAGACAAAACTGGATGACTAAAAATACAAATATAAATGGTTTAGAAATCAAATGAAAACTAACATACGCGGTAAGAGCAACAAGAGCCTACGTAGAAGCAGAATATAAAATACAAAAGTGGGAGCAGATATGACGACAGAATGGCAATTGTTTACTTCTTAAAACAACAAGAGAAACAGGACCCCAAACTACTGACCAGAATAATAAAAACTGGACTTGTTTCTGTTCGCTGGAAGCAACACGTGCCAACTGTTTACCTTCACTGCTTATCCATTATAATATACTTCCGTTCCCCTTCCCTTCCTCCTCCTCCTCCTCCTCTTCATCTATTTTATTTCCTTCACCATTCTTTTCCCCACTCCCAGAATTTCACAAACTTTTATAAAATCATCCGTGATATAAGAGTGCTTTGAGGAAATGCACGCTTGTCAGGAGCAGCGCCCCCTCAAGACATGAAGTCCACCCACAATACTTCATTTAAACACCCACAACTTTACCAAAAGGACAGGTGTCGAAAGAATTAGGGGAGGAAGAGATTGGGAGGGGGGCGAGGAGCGATGGAGGAGAAAGAAGGGAGAAGAGAGATAGGAAGAGGTTACTGTGGTTTGCATCAGGATGGCCTCGCGTGACAGTGGAGTCTCCACTCGGCTCATATAGAAGAACACAGGTGATTTGAATAGTGTTTTTTAAAGGCATTAGTTCTCTTGTTTCGAAGTTACCCTTATCCACTCCTCTTTTTCTGACTCTTGTCTTACTGTGTTTCTCATGATAGGTCAGCTGGCTTATTATATATATACCAATATCTTTTACATTTTCCCTTTTGTTTTGAAGGGTCCTCCTATGTTTTGACTTCGGTGACCCTTTTTTAAATTTTTTATTCTTTTTTCCCAGGTGGGAAGTTGGAATTTGTCACGACTGAACACGGACCCAAAACAACTCACAAGGAGAAAGAATTTGGGACACATCTCACCAAGCAAGTCACAAACATATATCAAGCTTACAACTTAAGCAAGAAGTAAAAAAAAGCCAACTAAAGAACTGTTTCAATATTCTTAACAAAAAATCATTATCCCAAAACGTACGTACGCCGAGAGGATAAAAAGGGGGGCCACGAGGTTGGTAAAGCAACAGCGGGGAAAGGAAATTACTCTATCACAAAAAAAAAAAAAAAAAAAAAAATATTTTGAGATGTGACGAAAGGACTCGTGGACATAGATGGCAGATAAAGACTGAAGAAAAGGGGGCGCTTTGAATGTTTTTAGTCTCAAGGTATGGTAAGTGGCATAATGGGGCCCCCTCGGTAGTAAAAAGAGGGGCCAGGAGCCACTGCAGACAAAAACCAAGTGAGTACAACGGGGGTAACGCACACCGCAAAACGTAAAACGTGAATTCTTCCAAATATTGGACCATACTTAACTTAAAATTGTTATTCAAGTCAAGTGAATTTTCAAAAAAACCGGGGTTAAAAACTTTTTTCCCGAATACCGACGGCGATATTTCGCCCCAGCAGACACACAGCGCCAACGCCATGTCATGAACACCCCCACATGAAGAAGCAGAATGTGACGAACTGCCATGTCAGAAAACACCACACATGAAGTTAGAACGACGAACGACCGAAAACACACACACACACAAAAAAACAACAGGCCCAGGTCTAATCAAAAAATGCCTATAACAAAAAGGTAACACACAACAGTACCAGCATGGAACCCACTTTTCCTAAGCACATAAAAAAAAATTGGAAAAAGTGAAAAAGGGCAACAGGATTAGCCCGGGGCTAAGGGTTATGTCCTATGAGGAACGAAGAGAACTTAGCCTGATAACACTAAATGACAGGAGAACTAGGGGGAGATATGATAAGACGTACAAAATATGGGGGGGAATTGACCGGCGAAGAGGCGGTGCCAGGAGCTTAATCGACTCCTTCAACCACATACAGGTGATACACGCACACGCAAACATGCAACTGTTTTTGCATCTCGGAACAAAAAAAAAACCCTGAAGTTCGATCCTTACAGTGAATAATTCTAACTTTTTGTTCTTTGAAAAATCACTTTAAATAAGTTTTGGAAATTTTGTCTATGAAAAAATTTTTAAAGTGTGGGATTCAAACCAGCGCGGCGCTGGGTACGATTAATCTATATTACGAAAATTTTTTCAGTTAATTAGCCTGCTAAATTAGTTTTGGTGCAAAAAAATAATTAGATTATTATAATATTAAAAAAAAAGGGGTTGTTTGAAGGCAGAAGCAAAGTAGAAGAAACATATTTACCAAAAACGATTTGCTGCCCCAAAAAAACAAATGCAGAAATGCAATCCTTTATTGACTATTTTTCCCCCAGAAAGGGGATCAAGTCACAAACGATCTACCTGGGTGAAGAGTACATGAGTGTATATAAGGTAATCAGGGAAGAATGTTGGAAAAAATTGGGGTTTGGGGACGGACCTGCAAGTCCGTCTCAAATCCATTCAAAAGTATTTTTCCATCGTGTCGGATTTTTTTCCCTTTTTAAAACCCCAAAAAAATTGCTTTTAAAAATTTAATGAGTAACAGTGCAAAGAGTCGTTTTTAACATGCAAGAACAGTGTAAACTGAGACGTGCTTTATAACATGCAGTAGAGTAACAGGAAACAGGGTCGTGCTTTTTAACATGCAGTAGAGTAACAGTGTAAACAGCAGTCGTGCTTTTTAACATGCAGTAGAGTAACAGTGCAAACTGTGGTCGTGCTTATAACATGCAGGGGAGTAACAGTGTAAACTGTGAGTCGTGCTTTTTTAACATGCAGTAGAGTAACAGTGTCAGTGGTCGGTTTTTAAAATGCAGTAGAGAACAGGTAAACAGTGAGTCGTGCTTATAGCGCATAGAGTAACAGTGTAAACTGTGAGTCGTGTTTATAACATGCAGTAGAGTAACAGGTAAACAGTGAGTGGCTTATAACATCGTAGAGTAACAGTAAATGTGACCCGGCTTATAACATGCAGGGGTAACAGTGTAAACAGTGAGTCGTTTTTATAGCAGGAGTCACAGTGTAAACAGTGAGTCGTGTTTTTATAACATGCAGGGGTAACATTAAACAGTGAGGGGGTTTTATAACATGCAGGGGTAACAGTGAAACAGTGAGGGGGCTTTATAACATGCAGTAGAGTAACAGAAACAGTGAGTGGCTTATAACATGCAGTAGAGTAACATTAAACAGTGAGTCGTTTTTTTATAACATGCAGTAGAGAACAGGTAAACAGTGAGTCGTTTTTATAACATGCAGTGATAACAGTGTAAACTGTGAGTCGTTTTTTATAACATGCAGTAGAGTAACAGTGTAAACAGTGAGTCGTGCTTATAACATGCAGTAGAGAAAAAAGGTAAACAGTGAGTCGTGCAAGCAGTAGAGTAAAGGTAAACAGGAGTCGTGTTTATAGCATGCAGTGAGTAACAGTGTAAACAGTGAGTCGTTTTTTATAGCATGCAGTAGAGTCACAGTGTAAACAGTGAGTCGTGTTTATAGCATGCAGTAGAGTAAATTAAACAGTGAGGGGGTTTTTAAAACATGCAGTAGGTAACATTAAAGGGGAGTCGTTTTATAGCACAGTAGTTTTCACAGTGTAAACAGTAAGGTTTGCTCTAAGTACTTTTCAGTGTTTTCACTTCCTGAGCTATTTCCCCAAACCCCCGTCCCAGCTGGCCCCTTACTTTTTTTCCAACCCCTTTTTTTTCCTTCCATTTCCCCCTTCCCCCTTTCCTCCTTCCATACATTTTTTTCCCCTATCCTTTTTCCTTCCCCCCCCCCCCTTCTCCTTCCTTCCTCATTTCTCTCACCTGAGCGGGCCTCGCCATACCAACACACTACCACGATAAAAATTTTCACTTAGACCCATTATTAATTTTAGTGTTTGGGTGGTGCAGAGCGAACACCAACACTACCCAAAAAAAAAAAAAAAGAAAACGAGGAAAGAAAATGGAAAAAAAAGAAAGAGGAGGAATGAAAAGGGGAAAAGGAAGATGGGGAAAAATTGAAGATAGAGATGGGAAATTGAAGATACAGATGAGGAAATTTAAGATACAGATGAGGAAATTGAAGATACAGATGGGAAAATTGAGAATAAAAAAAGGGGAAAAGAAAGGGGGTGGAAAGGGGAAGTGAAAACCCCTTCCCCCCTTCGCTCCACAGGTTCCCCCCCAAACCCGATTCCCCCCCCTCGATTTCCCAGTTCACAGAAAGCTCCGAAATTACTCCCACTACCCGTTCCCGGTTCAACAGTTGACGTAAAGTTTTTGTAGTCCTGCCTACTACACCTTCCCGGTACACCAGTTCACACACCTTCCAGTCCTGTGCAAACCCTCCCCCAATCTATTATTCTTTTGCCGAAAGCCAAAAATAAAAGAACGCAGAGGACCTGAGGACCAGGAACTTTGAGAGGTTATTAAGATGACGAAGGATGTATTTCCACACAGCCACCTATCAACAGTCAAAAGCCCACCCAAAGGGGTGATGGCACAGGGTAGTGGTGATGGTGAGGCACAGGGTTTGGGATCGACCAAGGGACAGGCTTCCCGAAATAGAAGACCATTTATTGGGGAGATACTTCAAAAAAGTCCAAGGGAAAAACTGTTTCGGGGGTAAAACTTAGAGCAAAAACATATAACCTTCACTGCCCTTATACATTCAAACATATAAGCAAATGGTCTAAACTATATTTTTGGAACGTAGGAGAAAGATATATTTTTACACCTGGACGATCCTGGGGATTTTCGAAACCTGCACAACGAAATCCCCGGACGAAAGCAAAAATTTGCAGTGTCCATAATAAAAGCAGGGGGATGAGAAGTGGACTTTTTTTTACAAACAGATCCGTTGGACTTGATAAAGCCCACTATATGGGCGAAAATAGCAAAAAGGATCACATTGCACTGCATCTGTGTTTTTTTTTTTTAGTTCCTAAACCCAAAGGACTATAGCTGGGGTTTGACTGCGGGGTCAGCAGTAAAAACTGATTGATCATACACTGAACCATCTGGGGCCTGGTCTGGTACCAGGCAGCTGGGGCGTTGACAACGGAACATTCTTCTTTCTTTAGTTTTTGGGGAAATTTCGGGGGAAATGGAAGGGGGGGATTCGGGGGGAAAAGGGGGAATGTAGAATGTCGGAAAAAGGGGGGAAATTTTTAAAGGGGGAAAAATTTTAAAAGGGGAAAAGGGGGTTTAGGGGGGGGTTCCATGTGTCAAGTTAGGGGGGTGGCAATGTTCCAGACGGAGTTTCATGGTGGGGGAGCCGAAGGGAGGTTCCTTGGAGGATGTGAATTTTTCCAGGGTAATTTTGTGTGTTTCAGGAAAACTTGTGTGTTCCAGGAAAACTTTGTGTCTTATAGGGAATTGTGTGTTCAAGGGTAACTTTTGTGTATTCCAGGCCCCTTTGTTTTTGGGGGAAAGTGTGTGCTCCGGGGTAACTTTCGTGTGCCCCAGAGTAATTGTGTGTTTTCCGGGTGGGTGGGGTGGGTGAGTGAGTGAGTGGGGTGAGTGAGGGCGTGTGTGTGTGCGTGTGTGGTGTGTGTGTGTGTGTGTGTGTGTGTGTGTGTGTGTGTGTGTGTGTGTGTGTGTGGTGTGGCGGTGTGTGTGTGTTGTTCCGGGAAACTTATGTGCGCCAGAAGCTGCGGCAAGTGATGAACACTGTGTTGATGCGGAAAGCACTGTGTTGAGGGGGGCAAGTGATGAACACTGTGTTGGTGCGGCAAGTGATGAACACTGTTGGTGGGTGATGAACATGGTTGGTGGGAAGGGGATAACCGTGTTGATGCGGCAAGTGATGAACACTGTGTTGATGCGGCAACACCCCAGAGATAGGGGGGTAAGATAGACACATGGAACGAAAGAAAGGGGGGAGAGAGAGAGAGAGAGTTGAAAGGGGAGAAAGGAAAGATGAGTAATGGAAAGTTTGGTTACAGAGGGGAAACCCCGACTTATGTGACCGGTTTCAAGGTTTGTTTGTGCAGATCCACCTCCACTGTCGACCACACTCCCTCTCCTCGCCCCCCTTCCACTAGCACACTCCCTCCCCCTCCCCCCCACTAACACAGTGCCTGTCACCTACATTCCCCCATATGCTACCCCCCAACAGCAGTATCGCAGATCACGGGACCCCCAAAATGCCAAGACACGGCTCTTTAAAGCCAAAAAATATCCGTTTTTGAGACAACTTCGGGAGACATGCCGCTGGCAGCGCCTAAAACCCTCAGGTCTTCATCTCCACAAACCCCCCCCCACGCCATCGTCAGAACTAGCCCACCATTGCCAGCAAATCCCACCTACACTAGCGCCATCATCGCCAACACCAGCCCATCCAAAACCCCCCACCACAATCCAATCAAAAAAAAGCCCATAAAACCCCAAACCAACCATCAACTGACACTACCCGGTCTGTCTGTTAGACACTCCTTGGGCCCCTCTGTGGGGGACACTGCCCCCGTTCTCTCACACAAAAACCCTTTTTAAAATGTCAAGAACCTTTTTCCCCCCTCAAGTAATATAGAACAAGGACTTTTTTCCACAATATCAGAGTAAATATTGTTTTGAAAATTTTCCCTCACCCGAATCTTCCCTATTATAAACTTTTCTTTTTGGGGGTATTTTCATTCCGTTTCGCTGTTAAAACTCTTTAACTTTTTATTTTCCCAGAACCGGGTTTTCCAAAAAATTCCTAACGTCAATAGAAAAACTTGACAGCCACTTCCTCCAACCACCAAAATAGCAGTTAAAAAATAACTTTTTCTGGTAAAAATGAATCTCGACCCATTTCCCCCAAAACGTAGTTTTTTTAAAAAAACATTTTTTTAATGTGTTCCCCCCTTGTGTTTTGGGGACACACAAACCTGCACTTCCCAACTGCCCCCCCCAAATTATCTAACAATGCAAATTTGCCCTCATAAAATTACATTAAACAATGCCCAAATCTTGTGGCTCCCAGCTCCTTCCGACCAAAAGTTTTTCAAAACCCCAAACCAGACTTGTGATAAGTTATTTCATTAATCATGTGTACGTTGATGCAGTCTTTTTAAACTGAGAGATAATGTTCCCAAAGAATTTCCCCGTTTGCGAATTGTTATGCATTATAAAATCTGGGGGCGAGGCCGGAGCATGTGGCAGGATGAGAATAAATAATTTATCACAAGCCTGGGTTTGGGGCCCGAGAAACAACACCTAGCTTTGTTAAGGATCATACTTATTTGGTGTCTCATGTGGCGGAGTATAAGGTGCAGAGGGGCAGGTTTTGAATCCTGTTCCGACTGGGGGGGAAATGTTTGGTTAAGCGATATATATGTGTGTATGTGTGTATGTGTGTGTGTATTTGTATGTGTGTGTGTGTGTGTGTGTTGTGTTGTTTTGTGTTGTGTGTGTGTTGTGTGTATGTGTTTTTATGTGTGTATGTGTGTGTGTGTTTGTGTGTTTGTGTGTGTTTGTTGTATGTGTGTGTGTATTTTGTATGTGTGTGTGTGTGTGTGCCCACCTTTTTGGTTGCAGGGGAGCTAGCTCCTGGCCCCCCTGTGTGTGTGTGTGTGTGTGTGT
>WNWK01028800.1:0-25010 GCA_009830355.1 Cherax destructor | reverse complement strand
GCCCCACTAGTTTATACACATTCAACGTCTCGATACTTGGATTTCGAGTAGATAACTTGCGATATGTTAGTTCATCTCCTCCGCATCCAACATGGCGGTCGGGGTATGGCGTACCCACGCTAGACCCGCCCGGTACAATCACCCCCTGATTATTTACAACTCGGTTTCACTATATTCACCATTTCACAATATTCATCGAATATATTTCAGTCTCTTCTAAGACGAAAGCTCTCCAGCATCACTCGCCGGCGCCACACATTATTTCACAATTACTGCCCTATTACTGGACCTCCTGGACCGATTGTCCCACTTTATACTCGGCGCCCGCGTTGATACTCCTCTACATCACAAAAAGGAAGTAATTAAGTCCGATTTGGCGGTTGTCTTCGACAAATTTCGCTCGCCATCACCACCTGGAATCTGGTGGGTAGGCTGGCTGTTCACTCACTACTTCCCTCTGCCCAGCTTCCCCCGCTTCCTCCCGCTGGTACGATGGTTCCCTATTCCTACCCCCATGAACGTGAACTACAAGCGGTACATTAAGGATATCTGTTCATATTGGAAAGTTTATCAATTACAACTTTCGGAAAATACCAATATTTTCCACAGTAATGGTGCCAGATTTCATTTTGTTGGTAACAAATGCACTTTGGCACAGTTACCCTTTAACAATGATGACATTGATTTACCTATTTTTAATGCTAATGACCCCTTGCCATTTATTGATGATTATGATTGTCTTAGGAAAACAGGTCTTCACTTTATTTATGACAACGCAAGATCACTTCCAAAACTGGCAGAGATTTGGATTCTAGCAAACAGAACTTTTTTTTTTACATTTTATTAAGAAATAACTGCATTACATAAACTTTGCCCATAGACAGCAAGGCTTACCACATGATGCAAATATATACATATATCAATTACAAAGAACACATAGTGGTTATATAATATCATAGAGAAATCCAAACCCATGGGTCGATCACCATGCCCAGCCCTTCTAGGGCAGGGTAGGTGCCAATGCTGGAGCTTGCTACCATCTGCGGCTCGCAAGCCTGCCCTTCCTGTCAGCCTCCTTGGGGCGGGGAAGGTGGCAGACCAGAGAGGCCTAGCATCTATTTACCACCTGCCTCGTGCTGGTGGCAAATGTGGCTAGGCCTGGGGCCAGTTGGTCCCGCTGATGAGGGGTATCCCTTCCCATGGGAGACATAGGTCTCTGACACTCCCACGCAGGGGAGCCAGAGCCGGGTCGCCATCTGGTAAAGACCCGGGCCGGGAGAATTCCCGGTGAATCAACATCTCCTATGACCTTTGTAACGATAGGATATGTCATTAATCAAAGCCAAACACTCTAAGATAAAACCCTGCATGAATCGAACCAAGCTCATCAAAGGAAAACTTCCCATCCCCATACAGCAGGATGTTCATAAACCAATCACTGTTCACGTGTACATAATAAATTTAACCCCAAGTTACCCTTTCAACTCAAGCAAACAATATTAACATGAACCACCAAGAATACACACTTATAATACTCCAGAACAAACAAATAGTTTACATACAAGGAACATTCGTGCACTACAACAATTTTTTATTATATTCCCAGTATATGTATATATATATAAAACCCATAACTGTTCATACATAAGCACAACATATAATACCTTACCCACAAATTGGCTTTGCACAAAATAAAGTCTACACCCAACCGACCATCTATATAACAAAACCCACATTAATTACCAATACAACTAAATAAAAACTTTCATCCCCAAACAACGGGAATACGTCACTACCTGGAGTCTACCTGGAGAGAATTCCAGTGGTCAACGCCCCCGCGGCCCGGTCTGTGACCAGGCCGCCTGTTGGACCAGAGCCTGATCAACCAGGCTGTTACTGATGGCCGCACACAGTCCAACATATGAACCACAGCCC
This sequence comes from Cherax destructor, assembly GCA_009830355.1. Taxonomy (NCBI): domain Eukaryota; kingdom Metazoa; phylum Arthropoda; class Malacostraca; order Decapoda; family Parastacidae; genus Cherax; species Cherax destructor. Next base: position 23,075 of record WNWK01028800.1, on the reverse strand, counting down.
GGCTGATCAGGTACCGACTTTAGGTGCCTGTCCAGTGCCTGCTTGAAGACAGCCAGGGGTTTGTTGGTAATCCCCCTGATGTATGCTGGGAGGCAGTTGAACAATCTTGGGCCCCTGACACTTATTGTGTTGTCCCTCAACGTGCTAGTGGCACCCCTGCTCTTCATTGGTGGAATGTTACATCGCCTGCCGAGTCTTTTGCTTTCGTAGGGAGTGATTTTTGTGTGCAAGTTTGGTACTAAGCCCTCGAGAATTTTCCATGTGTATATAATAATGTATCTCTCCCGCCTGCATTCTAGAGAGTACAGGTTTAGGAACTTCAAGCGTTCCCAGTAGTTGAGGTGGTTTATCGCACTTATGTGTGCGGTGAAAGTTCTCTGCACATTTTCAAGGTCAGCAATTTCACCCGCCTTGAAAGGTGCAGTTAGTGTGCAGCAATATTCTAGCCTAGATAGAACAAGCGATCTGTAAAGTGTCAACATGGGCTTGGCATCCCTGGTTTTGAAGGTTCTGATTATCCATCATGTCATTTTTCGAGCAGATGCAATTGCTACTTTGTTATGGTCCTTGAAGGTTAGATCCTTTGACATGATCACTCCCAGGTCTTTGACATTAGTTTTTCGCTCTATTGTGTGGTTGGAATTAGTTTTGTACTCCGATGAGATTTTAATTTCTTCACGTTTTCCGTATCTGAGTAATTGAAATTTCTCATCATTGAACTTCATATTGTTTTCTGCAGCCCATTTAAAGATTTGGTTTATGTCTGCTTGGAGACATCAACGGTTGACACTGTCATACAGATTCAGGTGTCATCTGCAAAGGAAGACACAGCACTGTGGCTTATATCCCTGTCAATGTCTGATATGAGGATGAGGAATAGGATGGGAGCAAGTACTGTGCCTTGTGGAACAGAGCTTTTCACAGTAGCTGCCTCAGACTTTACTCTGTTGACTACTACTCTTTGTGTTCTACATGTTAGGAAATTATAGATCCATCTACCAACTTTTCCTGTTATTCCTTTATCACGCATTTTGTGTGCTATTACACCATGGTCACACTTGTCAAAGGCTTTTGCAAAATCTGTGTATATAACATCTGCATTCTGTTTATCTTCTAGAGCATCCAGGACCTTGTCGTAGTGGTCCAGTAGTTGGGACAGACAGGAGCGGCCTGCTTTAAACCCATGTTGTCCTGGGTTGTGCAATTGATGGGTATCAAGATGAGTGGCGATCTTGCTTCTTCGAACCCTTTCAAAGATTTTTATGATATGGGACGTTAGCGCAATTGGTCTGTAGTTCTTTGCTATTGCTTTACTGCCCCCTTTGTGGAGCGGGCTATGTCTGTTGTTTTTAGTAGCTGCGGACGATCCCAGTGTCCATGCTCCCTCTCCATAGGATGTTAAAAGCATGTGATAGTGGCTTCTTGCAGTTCTTGATGAACACGGAGTTCCATGAGTCTGGGCCAGGAGCGGAGTGCATGGGCATGTCATTTATTGCCTTTTCGAAGTCATTTGGCGTCGTGGTGATGTCAGAAAGGCATGCATCTGTGAAGTTCTGTGGCACTCTCATAAAAATCATTTAGGTTTTCGATTTTCAGTCTGGTTAGTGGCTCACTAAAAACTGAGTCATACTGGGATTTTAGTAACTCACTCATTTCCTTGCTGTCATCTGTGTAGGACCCATCCCGTTTAAGTAGGGGCCCAATACTGGTTGTTGTTCTCGACTTTGATTTTGCATAGGAAAAGAAATTCTTAGGGTTTCTTTCAATTTCATTTATGGATTTTAGTTCTTCCTGTGTCTCTTGATTCCTGTAAGATTCCTTTAGTTTTAATTCGATGTTTGTTATTTCTCTGACTAGTGTCTCCCTACGTATTTCAGAGATATTGGCCTCCTGTAGCCGCTCCGTTATTCTTTGCCTTCGCCTGTATAGGGAGCGCCTCTCTCTTTCTAGTTTGTATCTTCTCTAACAAAGTAGTTTATATGAAAAATTACAGTTGAACCTAAAGTTTTTTTTTTTTTTTTACATTTTATAGGAGAAAACTGTATTACATAAACTTTGCCCATTGACAACAAGGCTCACCTCATATTACAAAATTATACATATATCAATTACAAAAACACGTAGTTATTATATAATATAATGGAGAAATCCAAACCCGTGTTATGCTAATCATACTCAAGTGTATGACCTTTGTAAAGATAGGATATGTCAATAATCAAAGCAAAACACCCTAAGTTTTAATTACCCAGTATGAAATTGACCCTAGCTCCTCGAGGGAAAATCCCATCCCCGTACAACAGGATGTTCATGAACCATCATTGTTCACATGCACATTATAAATTTAATCCCAAGTTTCCCTTTCGACTCAAGCAGAACATGTTAGCATGAAACCTCAAAGAATACACACTTATAAAGCCCCAGAACAAAAAAAAATAATAATTTTACATACAATGAACATTCGGATTGAACAAAAGCCACGTTAAACGTGCACTACTACAATTTTGATTGCATACATCAGTTATATGTATATATATAAACCCATAACTGTGCAAATAAAGCACAACATATAAAACCTTACCAACACAGAACTCAAAATTCTCCTAAAAATGACTCCGTGTTTCTTTTAACAAGACCTGACCTTATTGTCATAAAACCACGAAAGTACAAAGTTATATTAAGCCAAACCTAAAAAAAAATTACATAAAAATTACAGGTATAAGACAAAATACCATATATTCCATTACACTACCACAAACCTGTTATAAGTTTCACATAAGAAGAATATATGCAAAGGCCTTTACTGTGCAAAAACAATGCCAGACATAAAGTACCAAAAGTCACAAAAAGGGCATTGCACTTTGGAAACTAACCACCCAAAGCTTCTTATATCGAAACCTACCTAAAATACCATAAAATTACAAAACGAAACATAACAACCCCATACAAAGGGATTTTCATCAATAACAAAGAAATATACATTGACCCTAAGAAAATTTGTAACCTAAAATACCTCTGACATCAAAACCGACCGTACACATTGAAACACATCCGAAAAAAAAACATAACATCTACTTGAGAGGATCATGAAACCACCGAGAATACCCCCCCCTACCCCAAGACAAAAGAACCCTCACAGTCGGTCGATCACCATGCCCAGCCCTTCTAGGGCAGGGTAGTTGCCAATGCTGGAGCTTGCTACCATCTGCAGCTCTTAAGCCTGCTCTTCCCATTAGGGAAGGTGGCAGACAACAGGGGCCTAGCATCTATCTACCTCCATGCCTCGTGCTGGTGGGGAATGTGACTAGGCCTGGGGCCAGTTGGTCCCGCCGATTAGGGGTATCCCCTCCCATGGGAGACATAGGTCTCTGACACTCCCACGCCAGGGAGCCAGAGCCGGGTCGCCATCTGGTAAAGACCCGGGCCGGGAGAATTCCTGGTGAATCAACACCTCCTCCTCCTCCTTACAGTCAAGAAAACTTGCTCTATCCAATAACCCATTCCTAAGAAAGAGAGTCAACGATTTAATGAGAAGTCCAAACCAAAACATCACATCACTAGCCATAGATCGACTCTTATTCCAAATTACATGAGAATTTTTTTTTTTCTTTTTTAAAAATTTAAAACTTTTTTTTTTGTTTCTTCCCCTACTTTGCCCTAAAAAGACCTAACACAAATGACGGACCTTTGCACCCGCCCTACCAAGATAATGAAGATCAACCCCAGAACCACCCCCACCTATGCCTTTCACCAAACCCACCTATCACCCCCCTTGTACACGTCCCTCATCTCCCACTCCCATACCCCACTCTGTGTCAATACCCCACATTCTCCTAACCCTAGGCAAAACCCCTCAACCTCCCCATTACCCTCTTAGATCCTCCAATCTCATATCCCTATATGACATCCTGAAAGCTTTTACCCACTCCTGACCATATAACACCCTATTCCTGCACTTAGTACGGTAGATGCTTGCCGATATTACCTTAATACGATCCTTTGCCCCCAAATCCCTGACCCTCCATGAACTACAAATAAAATCTACCGCACAATACATAAGTCCCCTACGCGATACTGCATCTATACCCTCAAAATCCAAAAACATAGCCCTCAACATTGGAATGCCACCCCTCTTAAGAAGGTTAACACACGCCCAAACCATTCCCTCACTTGTCCTAAAGTCTCGCAAAAATATATATCATGTAATGTAGTTGCCAGCTCCCCACACCTACCACACCCTCCCTCCTGAACTAATCCCAGCTATGCCGATGACCTGGCGCTTGTCGTATCCAGGAAGCGCCGGCTGTTGCAGCGAGCCCAGGAGGACCTCGATTTGCTGGCTTCCACTTGCCGTCGCCTGGGGCTCAAGATATCTGCAGCAAAATCCAAAGCCATGATCCTTCACACTAAGGAACCCAATGAGAGGCTGTGGATCCTGGGCATCAACCTAGAATGGATTCACAGCTATAGGTACCTTGGCATCTACATCGACAGGCGCCTCAACTTCCAGAAATATGTACGTCACATCAAAGAGAGAGCTCTGCAGAGGGTCAGGGCAATGAGTGCCATGGCCAACCCTAAAATCGGGGCCAGCCTCGAGGTCATGAGGTTGTTCTACATACAGGCCGTACGCTTGCTCACTGACTATGGGGCGCTTGCTCTGGTTCACGCCAAGCATACGAACATCAAGTGTCTCTGTGTGGTATAGAACACAACTGTACGGGCCATGCTGGGGGCGCCTAGGTGGGCCAATGAAGTGGCTCTGAACTTTGAGGTGCAGCTACAGCCCCTTGAGGACAGGATCCAACTTGAAGCTGCCAAGAGGATAGAAAAGTACCTCCGCCTCCCAGGAAGGAGGCTGCAGGAAGGAGGCTGCAACAGACCTGCAGCGAACTACATGGTGCCGCCCCCTTGGGCGCCAGAGCTGTTGGCAGTGCACTGGGCAGCCCTACCAGGCAGCAAGAGGCATTGCCCCCAGCACATTCTGCAACGACTTGCTTCAGCTAGCATTACGGGTGAGGAAAGCCCTGGGTGTGTGCCATATTACACTGATGGCTCCAGAGACCCAGAGGCAGGCCGCACAGCTGCTGGGATGTTCCACAGCAATCTGACAGCAGGTTGGTGCCTCCCGGACCATTGCACCATCCTCCAGGCTGAACTTTATGCCGTACAACAGCCTCTGCAGCATGCAATTGCAGACCATCAGCATCCCCCCATCATCCATGTTGATTCCAAGTCAGCAATCCAGGCAATTATGCACAAAGAACCACGTGACAACATACACTTTATCACGTCCATTCGGGGCGACCTGCAGACGCTCATGGCCCAGGGTCGCAGAGCCACCATCAACTGGATCCCGAGCCATGTGGGTATCCCCGGCAATGATGCAGCAGATGAGGCTGCTAAGACAGTAACGCTCGAGGCACAGCCACGTGGTGCAATCTCCATCAGCCTCAGCCAGATTATGAAATGGGCTACCAGTGCAGCCAGGCGCCCACTTTCTGACCCTGGGGATTCACGGAGCTGCCGCTAGTATCACAAGGCGACTCACAGGGCACCCCCTCCAAGAATTCGGAAGCAGACCAGGGAACTGCGGGTGGCTATCCACCGCCTGCGCTTAGGGTATCCCACAGCTGCACAGATCGTTGAATGGGCAAGAGAGGAGCTCTGTGCCCACTGTGACCAGATGGTTTCAACACCCCTGGTGCACTACCTGTTAGACTGCCCAGCTACATTGCTCTTTCGCCGCAGACACTTCCCGATGACCCCGGTGGGGTGGGCCCGGGAAGATGAGACGGCACATCTCGTGTACTTTGCCATCAAAGATTTGGAGACCTTACTCCCAGTCATTGCACGTCACCCCCCCTCCCTCCTCCCCGCTGACGTCGCTGTGAGGGCCTCCAATGTACCCTGCTTCAACCACCATTAGAGCAACCTACCTTTTGGGCCGTCGTTTGTCCATAGATTCGGATAGGACCCCTCTTCCCACCAAAGGAATGCCACACATGTACCTTAAACATCGATACATGACACTTCCCTACCCGGGGAGCCGATGCTGGGTCACCAAACTGGAAGAGATCCGGGCCGGGATCCATACCAGCAAATCACATAGAATAGAATAGAAGAGAACTTAAGTTGAATCAAGTCTATAAAATTGCCCACAAACAGTGTCCAGAATATCTTGCTGCCAATTTTGTCAAGGCTGAGAACCAAAGCAGTCATAGTACTAGGGGGAGAGAGCACAACTTTGTAGTACCCACAGTCAGTGGCAAGGCTTCAAACACCTTTAATTGTAGAGCAATAAAGGAATGGAACAGACTGCCTGCACATGACAAAGCCAGTCACACCATGAGCCAGTTCAAGAAGACAACCAAAAGGTACCTAATGAATGTAGCGACAGAAAGGGAGGAGAATGATTTTTATTTTTTTAGCTAACATACATGTAAATGTAAATAACTCTTTTTACCTTATTCCTTTTAATTATAGTATAATAACTAGTATGTACTACAGTGTATAATATTAAGGTATTAAATCGACCCCAATGGAAATAAGTCACTCTGTCTGACTTTTTTGGGTTATCCTGGATTTTCTACACATATACTGCTATGTATGATAATCTATGTAACTGTATTTGTGTATACCTGAATAAACTTGCTTACATAATGCAGTAGAGAATTTTGGTGGAGTCGCCCACAGGCAGTGTTGGTGGTGGTGCAAGACTGATGGAGGCAGCCTGGGTGTTAGTTTAATATCTTTATTATGCACTCCATACCCATCCTGTGGGCGGTAGTCAAAAGATTACAGAGGTACATAATTGGTCCAGAGACTGGACTCCAAAGTTTTGATAGCTGAACAAGTTTCAGCGGTAATGAACTAGATCTGGTCACAATCGTGACAAGTTGCAAAGATAATGAGTTCCAGGTAGATCTGGTCACACTCATGACAAGTTTCAAAGGTAATGAACTAGAGCTGGTCACAATCATGACAAGTTGCAAAGGTAATGAGCTCCAGGTAGAGCTGGTCACAATCATGACAGTTACAAAGGTATTGAATCATAAACGTCCATACATGGTTACAATCATGAACAAATGACAGAGTAATGAGCAATATTCTAGAGAATGCATCCATTGCCCCAACAACAGATGTTGCAAGGTGCCTGTCCCTCTTCGGCAGGACAGCCAGACAGCCATTGCAAACAGCAGCAGGTTGCGCCAGGATCTGCTGCTTGCAGGAGCACCATCGCTAGCAGCCCGAGGGAGAGCAGCCCTGGGGATGTGTCAAAATAATGGTGGACGCTAGTTTGATTGCAGATCCCAGACCCTCTCTGTCTGCTGGGAGGGGTCACTGTTTACTACACACGGGACAGCCCGGTGAGGGGCACTTCCCTACACACCGATTGTGATTGTGCACCGTTGTTCACTGTCTTGCCTAAAACAAACACAACATCTATTTGTAGCCTATGCACATCTTGCAAGATATGGGCATGTGTCCCCAAAACCAGTGTTCCCTCATTTTCACACACTCCACCCCCTCCTCCCCTGGTGGCGTGGGGGAGGAAGCACTGCCTTGTCCCGACCTGGACGAGACTCAGCACCACACCCAACCCTCACAAACTGCACAAAACTTCCGCTATTTACGCTGAAACGATACACTGGGATGTTCTCTCGCTGCTCTGGAATCTTCCCAAAGCATTCACACTGAGTCCTGTTCAGTCGTGACCTGGTCAGCCTCTTTGATTAGGAGCTATAGGCAGTAGGTACAAGAGTGTTTCCCATACATCTCTCCTCGCCAAGGATTGAACCCTCTCTGGTTAGGGTGGCCTGGAGAACTCTGGTGGTGTCTGCTTGTAGCTTAGTAATGGCAGCATATGTTTTTGCTTGAGCAGTAGGTTTTATTTGTTGGTCAAGTTGTTTCTTGAGGATATCTCGTCTAGTAGGACACCTGGCAGCTAGGGTATGGTGATCAGTTTTGCAGTTCAGACAGTTGGGTGGAGCGGTGATGGTGCAAGACTTGAAGCTTCAATGTGGGCTGTTGATATGGAAATAGTATATAGCAAGTCCATCGGAGAGAACTTTGTCTGCCATAGTGACATCACTGAGATCACGAACGAACGAACTAACGAATACTCTCAGGTAGGACCCATGAAGGGTGAAAGGAGATTTGGATAGACGAAGAATAGTAGGTGAGAGGAGTTTTTAATTAGGTGAAGGAAAAGAGACAGGGCTAAACCCAGCTGCGTAGCGTTGGTTGGCATAATAGATGAGGTAGTTCTTGGAGTGGTGGTGATCTGCATGTTGAAGTTGCTCAATGGGCGTACTGGACTTGGTTCAGGAGGCACGGACATTTTGTGGGCGGCAGCCAAAACGTCATTGCTGGTTTGCTATTTGTACTGCTTCTCATAATGCAGCGATTGAGGGGAATACGTGGAATGTTGCTGGGTAAAAAGGACGTCTTTTAAGGTCCACCCCTGCAGAAGGCAGGGTAGAAGTTAGGAGATAGAAGGTATAGTATTAGGTCCTTGCCAAGACTATCCGCATTCCTCCAAACACTCTCTTCACTCCAAACTTCCACCTCATCACACAATGTCTAAACTGCTACAAATTCGGACACGACAAAAATACATGCACATCCACACAAATCTGCTCCAGATGTTCAGCAACTGGCCACTTCTGGAATACCTGCAACCTCTCCCTTAAATGTTCTAACTGCGGCGGGTCACACACTGCAGTTGCAAATTCCTGCCCTACTAGAAAAGACATTCTCTCCTCCCTCAGGATTATATTATGGTTATTGGATTCTGCTAGTTGACTCTGCCCAGTGCGGTCACAGCAGCTCTGACTTCCTTCAGTCTCCCTACGATCCCCGTTGGGGAGGGAAATTTCTACCTTCATCACGATGAGTTATGCAAATCGTGTCAAGATCAAACCCAACAGTGGCACTGTGAATGATTCATCCAAACTTGCTCTAGCACTTGCTGTTAAGAGCGTGCTACAGGTGAAGTTCAACACCATATTGACCCTGAAAGAAGCATTTATTGTTGTCTTCAACGATGATGAAGATGCAGAGAAGCTACTCACTACAACAGCCACCACCACTCTCTCTGAACGAGGATTTACTCTCATGTCATCTCCAGCTCTCAGGGCAAGGAGGACAATTTTCCTTAAGAAACTTGATAAGCTTCTTACAGTTCAACCTATCGACGAACTCAAGACATCCATTGAAGATCAAAACTCATGGGCCACAGTGGAGAGCATCATGAAAACACCTACAGCTTCCTCCATGCTCAAGGTCACGTTTACTGACGTCAACATGGCTGCCACTGCATTAGCCGACGGTCTTGCTGTATATTACTACTTCGTCAGCCCCACCTGCATCGAAGCTGAGAGATTCCACTACATTTCTCACTGTTGGACCTGTTATTCTTATGCCCACAACACCAGAGACTGTCCTGTGAAGGACAAGAAGTTTTGCACTACATGTAGTAGTGAAGGACATGATTTCAGATCAAGCACCGCCGCTGCTCCACCAACACCATCTTGCCTCAACTGTAAAAGCAACGATCATCACACTCTTGCTGCTAAATGTCCCACTCGTAAAGACATTATGAAGAAGACCCAAGAAGCAGCACAGAAAAAGTCATCTTCAAAATCACCCACCTATGCTGCTATTACAAAACTACAACTACCACAACTAAAATTCTCCAAGCCTCCACGCAACCTACTACTACCAACATCGTACCTGCCAGTGACCCCACCACCATCTACTACTGTATGGTCTATGCTCATATGCATAATGTTGCTGTTCCTGGGACATTCAACACCTCCATCAACGAACTCTTCAAAATAAACAACATGCCAGAGTTCAAATTCCCAGATTCTCCACCATCTTCTGTGATACTCAACAATTCCCAGCATATTGTCGACATTACTTTAACTGCTGGTGGCTCAGCTGATGCTCCACCACCAACACTACCTCATAGTGACGTCACGCCAACAACAACCAATGAGGGCTCACCACCTCCTCACACCTCTACCAAGAACCAATCAGCTAACTCCTTGCCAGTCTCGCCATAACCACCTTCCACCAATGAGAAGCCTTCATCTCAATCAGAGACTTCGTCTACAGAACATGTCCCCGCCACCGCTGCTGCTTCTTCTACCACCAAATCAACTACTCCATCCACCTCCAAACTAACGTACCAGCACATGGAATACGACAATGTCAAATTCTATACCACAAAACAAGTCAGCAAGGTACTGCCATACTCAGACCTTGCTCAACACCTTGAAGATGGGACTGTTAAGTTCACCCGCCTCAATAACTCAACTACTACCTTAAACAGGATACTCTACAACCTGCGAAATTACGCTAAAACAGACCCCATGGGTGCCTGCCTCGCAACCCAACTTTCAAGAACAAAATTCAATGATCTCTGCTCTGGCTCTGATGAGTAACTACACTATTCGCCCTAATACAGCTGCTTTCTGTGCCTCTCCCGCCGCCGCCTGCCAGCCTCCTGCAGTCCACCTACACCCGCCTCATCAGCTGCTACAACTCGCCCCAGCTTCACACACACCGATCAACAACGCCTGCAGTTTCTTTGCACATGTCACCCAGAGTGGAAGTGCCACTCACCTGTATATTCCCTCCTCCTACCCTTACCCAACCTTTTCCCGTATTTCTATCCTTACCCACCCTTCTTCCATCCCAGCTTACCGACGCTCAGGTCATCAAGCTCCAAGCTCCTCCCTCAGAGCAAGCCAACCCCCCTCCCTCCCCAACCCCTTCCCTGCACCTCTCTCCCTACCAAACCTCCCTCCATCACCCACAATGCCTGGGCTACTCCACGCACTTGGTCTACCTCTTCTTCCCAAACCCTTTCTCTATTCTACACACATCAAACACCAACACACAGACTAGAAGCACCTCTCCACATACACCTATACCCACAATAGACTACAAAACTAACTGTCAAGTCGCCACTGCTGCTTACTCTGCGATGGTAATCTCTCAAACTTACCAATCAGACTACTCACATATCCTTAACCTAATCTTGAATGCTAAAAATCTTCCCCCACTAATTATCCCTCCTTCCTGCTTCTCTTCTGATCCCCCTCCAACCTCTCCCTCCGACCTCTCTCTCATCACCCCTCTTCCTACCCCTCCAGCTCTCCTCCTCACCCACCTCTCTTCACATCAACCCTTCCCACCAACACCCCTCCTGCTGCCGCTACGACCACCCCTCCCCCCACCTCATCCCTTACCAAAGCTTCCACTTCCTCTGCATCCACCTTCGCCCACTCCTCATCCACCACATCCAAGACTTCAACCAGGTCCAACTCCACCTCCTCCAGACAAAATCCACTCAATCCTAAACCTGCCCCAAATTCTGACAGACAGACCAAAGCACATAAAAGCAGATCCATCTCTTCCTCCCCCTCCAGGAAGCGGGTCCGTAACACCCACAAACACACATCCACCGATGGCACCCCTATCACCGGCTTTAATCTAAACTCCTCCCCAGACATTAACTTTGCTACGACGAAACCATTAAATCATGTTTAAGGTGATTCAGTTCAACGTACGTTCTTACTTTATAATTAGACACCTACTGGCCGAACTCCTTGAAGCAGAGAGGCCAGATATTGTCTTACTAAACAGCACCTGCCTCAAAGCCCCTCAACGTATCCGTCATTATGGGTATACTGCACTACAGTCCCCCTACGATCCCCACGATGGGGTTGCTATCCTTGTCAAATCCAACATAAAACATGAATTTCTCCCAATCCCTTTTATTCACCAACACTGTCTTGCGGTCAGAATACACACCCACCTTGGCCCCTTCATCTTCTTCACTACCTATGCTCGCCCAAACACTATTCTCAACATACACGACCTTTCCTTAGTCTTCAACTACACCAACACACCAACATACCTACTTGCTGACATGAATGCCAAACACAACGCCTTTCATCACGCCAGTAACAACCAACTTGGTCACCAATTACTCAACTTCACAAACCATAAACACCTAATTCACCTCGGCCCAGACTTCAACACCTTCTACAACCACATGGGCCAAGGCAAACCCGATATCATTCTGGCAAACCGAGCTAGCTCTCTCTTTCAACACTACATCTCACCTGGCCCTATTACAGGCTCTGATCACATCCCAGTCATCTTACACATCTCTTCCAACCCTATCCTCATCCCAGCAAGACCTTCCTTCTCCTACAAGAACGCTGACTGTGATGCTTTCAAACAACACATAGATAATACTAACCTCACCTATGACTACAACAACAAACCTATCTCTGACATTGACACTCAACTTGATCTCATCCAAGACACCATTACACAAGCAGCCAACTCCGCAATACCAAAGAAAACTCACACCACTCGTTATTCTTTCAAACCCTCAATCAGAACAAGAAGATTAATTATCTGCTACCACAACCGCTTCCTCTACAAAACACATAGATTTAATCAAGTCCGATTAGATCTCACTTACCTCAGAAACAACATTCTACACAGTCTAGACCAAGACCACAACTCTCATTGGTCACAGCTCAAACTACAAGCAGACAAACAGCGAATTAAAAACTCCAAAGCCTTCTGGAACTTTATAAAAAAAATTAGAGGTACAACTCCCACCAACAAATTCAAACACATCACCCACAACAACACACACATCTCAGATCCGCAGGCTAATACAAACATCTTCAAACACATCTGGGAGAACATCTTCCACCCTCACCCACCCCACCCTAACGCCATCCAACACATTCAGAACATAGAACACTGGAACACTACACAAACACACGAAACAACACCAGACAGCCACATCCATCTGGACTCCCTTACCTCCTCCCAAGATCTCGACACTCCTTTCACCAACACAGACATTAAAACTCTCCTCAGATACCTTCCTCCCAAGGCTCCTTGTGCCTCTGGCCTAAACCATATTATCCTAAAACACCTTCCTGACTCTATCATTACTGCCTACACAAACCTCCTCAATGCCTCCCTTGCTTCTGGATACTTCCCTTCACTCTTCAAAGCTGCTACCGCTATCCTCCTTCCCAAACCCAATAAAGACCACTCCGACCCTAGAAACTATCGCCCTATCAGCCTCCTCGAAACATTAGGTAAACTCTTTGAAAAACTCATTACCCATCGTCTTCGCAGATACCTGGAACACAACTCACTTCTTTCTGATGGCCAGTTTGGCTTCAGAACTCACAGATCTACACAGGATGCCATTAACATCATTCTCAACTACATCCACATAAACACAAAACAAAGAAACAGGACAGCCCTGGTTGCAAAAGACGTTGAAAAAGCTTTTGACACTGTCTGGCATGTAGGGCTCAAACACAAACTCTGCACTAACTTTAACCTGCCTCTCACTACTCGTAAACTCCTCTGCAACTTCCTTGACGGCCGCACCATGAGAATCAAATTCCAAGGCTGCTACTCTGACTACTTCACACTAAATGCTGGAGTACCCCAGGGATCTGTCCTCTCCCTACCCTCTACATTTTATACACTAACGACATTCCAACACATGTATACCACAACTCCATCACACTAGCCTATGCAGACGACATTACACAACTCACCACTCACGCCAATATAGATACACTCTCACACAAAACACAGAATGAGGTCGACAGGATTGCCTTCTGGGAACAAAATGGAGGATCAAAACCAATGCAGCTAAATCCAGCATTACATATTTTAACTATAGGAAACGTGATCCTCCATTACCTGTCGAGCTCAGAACAGCTGACACCCGCACCTACATCCCCATCACACAATCTGTCACAGTCCTTGGCATTAATCTTGACTACCTTCTTTGCTTAAACAGACACATTCACTCAAAGCATGCAGTAGCTAGCAAGGCCCTTGCGGGCCTCTACAAGCTGCAACATGCCTCCCAACGCACCAAACTACACCTCTACAAATCCCTAATACGTCCGCTGATAACTTACTCTCCTCTAGCCCTCTCTCTTGCAGCCAAAACAAACTTACTTAAACTGCAGCGTGTCCAGAACAAGGCTCTGCGCTGGGTGCTTGATGTCAAATGGGAAGACTTCGCCACAAGCGAGTCTCTCCATGCCCAGTTAGACATCCCTGCGATTAATCTGTACTGGAAGACTCTCAGTGACAGACAGATAGACAAACTTGAGACACAACATGACTACTGGACCTCTCTCCTTGACGAAGACATTCGTAGACCCACAAACCAACACAACCTTTTCTATTCCTTGTATGAACCTGCTCCTAACCCTATTTACAAATAACCTTTTGATTCTATGTCAGGTACCTTGAGCTGTTCGCCCTTCTGACCCACTTTCGCCTTAGCTGCTGGGTTAAGCCCTGGCTCAATTTCTACACTCCTCTCTAGCGCTAATCTTCGCCTGTCCCGTCCTCCCCGCTCACCCCTCAGAAGTCTCATCAACTGGAGAGCCTGCTATTCCTGTTCTCAAGTCTGCCCCACGATCGCCTTAGCTGCTGGGTTAAGCTCTGGTTCTATTTCTACGACTAAGAAGACTCCTCTCCAGCGCTATTCTTCGTCTGTACCGTCTTCCCCGCTCATCCCATTGGGATCTTACCTGAACTTATTCGATTCGATTCTGTGTGTTAGTGTGACTTTGTAAATGGTCCAAGTCGGACCGAAACGTCGTCTTAAGCTCCTCTCTTTTTATATGTGCGGGTTGTGTGTGTATTGTTCCAGTCACGGTATTGTGCCTTTTTTTGTTATTCAATCAGCAATTCTTGCAAGTCATCTGGTGCAGCAAAGCTGACGACTTTTGGAATTATCTTTAAAATCTCAGCTGAAGGAGGACTTGTTGGGAAGTTGAATGCTGGCATGTTGTTGAGGGCAAGAAGTTCGTTTATCGATGTGTTGAAGGATCCTGGTTGAGCTGCATTGTTCATGTGAGCAAACATCATACAGTAGTAAATCTTCGTGGAGATGTTCTCAGGTAGAGGAGAGGTAGGTGGTGGTGATGGTGGTGGTGGTGGTGGTGGAGGCTGCTTAGTGGCTTGCAGGATCTTGGTGGTAGTAGACTGGAGTTTAGTTATTGCAGCATAAGTTGGAGAGTTGCCTGGTGTTTTCTTAAGGTCTTCCTTTAATTTCTTGGAAAAGATCTCCTTTCGAACAGGACATTTGGCTGCCAGAGTATGATGATCACTTTTACAGTTGATGCAGGTAGCAGCAGTAGTGGAGGTGCAGGTAGCAGCAGTAGTGGAGGTGCAGGTAGGAGCAGTAGTGGAGGTGCAGGAACGAAAGTCGTGACCTTCAGACCCAAAGGTGGAACATATCTTCTTGTTCTTCACGTGACAATCGCTGGTAGAGTGACTGTAGGAGAAACATGTCCAGCAAGGTTATAGATACATATACGGATTCTGCTTGCTGACTCTGCCCAGTGCGGTCACAGCAGCTCTGACTTTCGGTTTTCAGTCTCCCTACGATCCCCGTTGGGGAGGGGAACCTT
Source organism: Cherax destructor (assembly GCA_009830355.1). Lineage (NCBI taxonomy): Eukaryota > Metazoa > Arthropoda > Malacostraca > Decapoda > Parastacidae > Cherax > Cherax destructor. The sequence goes on along the minus strand of WNWK01028800.1, from coordinate 7,575 downwards.
TACCTGCTCCACCATGGCTCACCGAGTGAAGATCAAGGCTAAGGACTCTTCAACCACTGATGCTTCCAAGCTGGCCCTTGCTACTACCCTTAAAAGCAATTTGCAGTTGAAATTCTCAGGAATTTCCACTCTTCATGAAGCCTTCCTTGTCACATTCATCAATGATGAGGAAGCAGAAAAGTCCTCTCAACACCTGCTATCAAGACCCTTGATGATCAAGGCTTTGTTCTCTCAACATCGCCATTTATGAGAGCAAAACGATCCGTGTTTATGAAGCGACTTGACAAACTCATCACCTCCATGACTACCGACGAAATCAAGCAATCAATTGAAGATCTCAACGATTGGGCTGAATTAGAAGCTGTAATCAAGATCCCCAATGCCTCATCAATGCATCGTTCCTGCACCTCCACTACTGCTCCTACCTGCACCTCCACTACTGCTCCTTCCTGCACCTCTACTACTGCTGCTACCTGCACCTGCACTACTGCTCCTACCTGCACCTCCAATACTGCTCCTTCCTGCACCTCCACTACTGCTCCTACCTGCACCTCCACTACTGCTGCTACCTGCATCAACTGTAAAAGTGATCATCATATTCTGGCAGCCAAATGTCCTGTTCGAAAGGAGATCCTTTCCAAGAAATTAAAGGAAAACCTTAAGAAAACACCAGGCAACTCTCCAACTTATGCTGCAATAGCTAAACTCCAGTCTACTACCACCAAGATCCTGCAAGCCACTCAGCATGCGCCGCCACCACCACCACCACCCACCTCGCTTCTGCCTGACGACATCTCCACGAAGATTTATTACTGCATGATGTTTGCTCACATGAACAACGCAGCACAACCAGGATCCTTCAACACATCGATAAATGAACTTCTTGCCCTCAACAACATGCCAGCATTCAACTTCCCAAGAAGTCCTCCTTCAGCTGAGATTTTAAAGATAATTCCAAAAGTCGTCAGTTTTGCTGCACCAGATGACTTGCAAGAATTGCTGCTTGAAGATGACACGTGTTCTAATACGGCCTCCACCAATGAGAGTTCACCTCCACCTCGCGCTACCACCACTACCAGAACCAATCAGCTGCATCCTCACCCGTGGAGATACAGCCAACTCTCACCAATGAGAAGCATTCAACTACTACTGCTACGGACCAATCACCGACCTTGCCTTCCACCGCCTCTGCTGCCACGTACAAATCTCCACTCTCTAGTCTTCGGTTCTACACAACTCGTCAGTTTAATGGCCAAATGTTTGCTTCTGAACTTCACCAGCGACTTAAAGATGGGACTGCCAAGTTCGTCTGTACTGACGTTTTCTTTCCCTTCCATGTAGTACTCATCGCCCTCGCCAACCATAAAAGCGACTATCAATTTCAGGTGGATCACCTCACACGTAAGCAGTACAACTCATTTGAAAACGGAAAAATGATTAATTGAAGACTCAACACTTGACTGCTGACCTTCCCTGCCTGCCTGCCTCTGCCATCACCGCACCTTTCAAGGTGCCACCCTGCTGTTCCTGATTACTCGCCATCAAGACCTGAAGTACGTCAGTACCACTTGCTCCACAGTGGTTGGGCCACTGATCTTCACATCCTCCTCTCCTCCACCATCCCATCCTTTTCCAGCATTTCCATCCTTCCCTTCCTTCTTCCTTCCCCATCTCGTCGATTCTTCGGCCATATCGATTCGATTCGATGTCCAGAAAGGGTGAAATTTGCTTGAAACGTTCAGGTTCAAGTTGACTGGGTTGATGTAGTAGTAGGAGACAGCAAGACCATCTGAGAGAGCTCTGGCAGCCATGTTCACGTCTATAAACGTGATTTTCAGCATTGATGAAGCATTGGGGATCTTGATTACACCTTCTAATTCAGCCCAATCGTTGAGATCTTCAATTGATTGCTTGATTTCGTCAGTAGTCATGGAGGTGATGAGTTTGTCAAGTCGCTTCATAAACACGGATCGTTTTGCTCGCATAAATGGCGATGTTGAGAGAACAAAGCCTTGATCATCAAGGGTCTTGATAGCAGGTGGTGAGAGGACTTTTTCTGCTTCCTCATCATTGATGAATGTTACAAGGAAGGCTTCGTGAAGAGTGGTAATACCTGAGAATTTCAACTGCAAACTGCTTTTAAGGGCAGTTGCAAGGGCAAGCTTGGAAGCATCAGTGGTTGAAGAGTTCTTAGCCTTGATCTTCACTCGGTGAGCAATCGTGGATCAGGTAAAGGTTCCCCTCCCCAACGGGGATCGTAGGGAGACTGGAGAGTCAGAGCTGCTATGACCTGCCTGGGCAAGAGTCAGTAGCAGAATCGTATGTATCTGTATCTGTGGTAGCTTGAAGTTTTGTAATTGCAGCATAGGTGGGTGATTTTGAAGATGGCTTTTTCTGTGCTGCTTCTTGGGTCTTCTTCATAATGTCTTTACGAGTGGGACACTTAGCAGCAAGTGTGTGATGATCGTTGCTTTTACAGTTGAGGCAAGATGGTGTTGGTGGAGCATCGGCTGTGCATGATCTAAAATCATATCCTTCACTACTACATGTTGTGCAAAACTTCTTGTCCTTCACAGGACAGTCTCTGGTGTTGTGTGCATAAGAGTAACAAGTCCAACAGTGATAAATGTAGTGGAATCTCTCAGCTTCGATGCAGGTGGGGCTGATGAAGTAATAATATACAGCAAGACCGTCGGCTAATGCAGTAGCAGCCATGTTGACGTCTGTGAACGTGATCTTGAGCATGGATGAAGCTGTAGGTGTTTTCGTGATGCTCTCCACTGTGGCCCATGAGTTTTGATCTTCAATGGATGTCTTGAGTTCGTCGATAGATTGAACTGTAAGAAGCTTATCAAGTTTCTTAAGGAAAACTGTCCTCCTTGCCCTGAGAGCTGGAGATGACATGACAGTAAATCCTCGATCAGAGAGTGGTGGTGGCTGTTGTAGTGAGTAGCTTCTCTGTATCTGAATCATCGTTGCACACGACAATAAATGCTTCTTTCAGGGTCAATATGGTGTTGAACTTCACCTGTAGCACGCTCTTAACAGCAACTGCTAGAGCAAGTTTGGATGAATCATTCACAGTGCCACTGTTGGGTTTGATCTTGACACGATTTGCATAACTCATCGTGAAGAAGGTATAAATTCCCTCCCAACGGGGATCGTAGGAGACTGAAAACCAAAAGTCAGAGCTGCTGTGACCGCACTGGGCAGAGTCAACAAGCAGAGTCTACTCATGTAGCTACAGAATCCGTATCGTATCGTGTATATCGTAGTGTAAGACTCACAACGCAAGAATTCATCGCTTATCTTCTTTCCCTTATGGCTTATGCAAGAGCAAATATTTACTATAATGTCAGAAATCTAAAGGATCATACGACACAAGGGTTCAAGTTCAATGAACACTTCAATTATACTTAACTTAGGTTACTACTACTTAATACGATAACACCTCACTATAAAATACATTCAGAGACTTCTTGTATGGGTGGTAATACGTAATATGGTCATATAATGGATTGTACAGCCAAGGTCTTACACCTAATCACAAATTACAAAGATGAAAATAAAGAGAGAGAACGGTAGGTAATATTGATCATAAAATTAGAATTCTGACATATATCACACTAAACAAAAGGTTCAAATTCAATGGTAACTTCCACTTGAGTCAATACAGGCTACTGCCACCTAATATGATACCTCACTGAAATAATATTGCACACATCATAATGAGTGGTGAAGACAACCTCTGACACCCAACCACAAATTATAAAAAGAAATACTTAATCCTGACTAGCTATGTTGCAATAACAATGAGATAAATCACTCTGCCCGACTTCCTTGGGCCATCCTAGGTAACTCACACGTTGCTATGTATGCATGCATGTAGATTGTTTGTTAAGCTGTACGTAGATGAACCGGACCCAAACAAACTCACTTAAAACTTACACTGGAAGCTGAAGACTCAGATGAGTCAAAGGGATGTCAGGGGAAAAATTTCTTCAGCCACAGAGTAGTCAGGAAGTGGAATGGACTAGAGAAAGATATAGGGACAGGAACCATACATAGTTTTAAGACAAGGTATGATAAAGCTCATGGAGCAGGGAGCAGAGACCAGTAGCAGACAGCGAAGAGGGGGCCAGGGTGAGTCTCGACCCTGCAACCACAATGGGTGAGCAATTAGGTGAGCACATGTCACCATGTATGACAAGTGAGATCACGTATACCGGCACACGCCACACACGTTACCATGTATGACACTGTTATCACGTACACTCAGTGCACGGCCGTTACCACGTCTACCTGGGTCTACCTGGAGAGAATTCCAGGTGTCAACGCCCCCGGCCCGGTCCGTGACCAGGCCTCGTATGACAACTGTTATCACGTACACCCAAATGCTCCACTATCACTTAAAATACACTTCTGCTGATACTGACTTAACCTATACATAAATCCACGATAGCATCCTTAGGTCTCTTCGATATCTAGAAACACCGACGAAATGGTAAAATTTTTGTCCATGAATCTTATGAGTAGGGGGTCAGCTGATTTTTTTTCAACCAGATGGCCCATGGCAGCACCATCTGTCGCCGCCCACATCTGGGCCCTTTTTAAAAACTGGGCGCCAGAAATTTAAAATTTTTTTAGTTCTGTCGGCATCAACCGGCCCCAAAAAATTTTTAGATGTATTAAATTGGGCAGAGAGGCGGCGAGAGGGAAAGCCGACCACTGATTTGATTTGCTGAGGGGGGGGAGGAGGAAGGAGGGATTGGGGTGTTGGGGGGTTTTTGGGGGGGCGGAGGGCGGGGGGGGTAGGTGTTTGCCTGTAAAAAGCTAGCTTTGTTTTTCCTGTAGAATGAGCTAGCCTGGTGTTGCCTGTAGAATGAACTAGCCTGGTGTTGCCTGTCGAATGAGCTAGCCTTGTGTTCCCTTTTTAAAAAAGAGCTGGCCTGTTTAGCATGTAGAATGAGCGGGCCTGGTGTTCCTGTCGAAAAAACTAGCCTTGTTTGCCGAAAAATGAGCTAGCCTGCTGTAGGGGGAAAAAGAGCTAGCCTGGGTTGCCAAAAAAGAGCAACCGGGGTGTTGCCTTTGGGGAAAGAGCTTTTGTTGCCTGTGAATGAAGGGGGTTGGTGTTGACTGTAGAATGAACTATGGTGTTGCCTGTGGAATAAGCTAGTCTGGTGTTGCCCCAGAAATGAGCTAGCCTGGGTTTTAATTTTTTCCCCCCAACAGTTCGTAGAGTAAAAGGAAGATTTTAAAGGTGTAAAAGGGGGAACACTTATTCCATCAATATAATAACCACTACCAACATGGGGCCCTGGCCCCTTTCCCCGAAATTTCCTCAACATTAGGCTTACGTTGGTACTGACGTACACACTCCTAGTTCAGAGAAATCCGCCTTTACTGGATGCTGTTTTAATGGCAGGGGGTAGAAGATACGGGAGACTGGGGGAAACTAGCCCCTTACCTCTCTTAAATAGTCAATAGGGGGGAAAGTCTCAAGCAGGTGATGCAGTGCCCTCTCAAGGTCACTGACTGAGCCAGATTTTTCCCCGAGTTACCAACCACGCAATCCCCTTTTAAATAGTTACTCCCCCCAAACTTGCAGAACTTTTTACACACGTCTTGGAATGAAAGACGAATTTTCAGTGTACACCTGGGTTCCAAAACCCGGGTTTAACCATGGACTGCCAGGAGCTGAGTCTCGAGGGGGCCGGAGCTGAGTCTCCCCCCCTGAAAACCCCAATTGGTGAGTACAGTTTGTTATTCCTCCGGGGTTTGGGAAAGTGATGAGCTGTGCGCATATTCAGGGGCCCAAATAGCAGTGGTTAGTTTAATATCTTTATTATACCCATACCCATCCTGTGGGGGTGTAAAAAAAATTACAGAGGACATAATGGGTCCATTGACTGGACCCAAATTTTTTTAGGAACCCAAATTACAGCGGGAAGAAATAGATCTGGTACAATTATGAAAAGTTACAAAAAGGGGGTGAGCCCAGGTAGAGCTATCCCTCTCATGACAAGTTACAAAAGGGAATGAACTGAGCTGGTCACAATCATGACAAATAACAAAGGTAATGAGCTCCAGGTAGAGCTGGAACAATCATGACAAGTTACAAAAAGGGGGTGAATCATATTCACTTCATATATTTCCTGGGTCTACCTGGGGAGAATTCCAGGGGCAACGCCCCCCCGGCCCCGGGCTGTGACCAGGCCTCATGTTGGGCCAGAGCCTGATCAACCCCGGCTGTTACTGCTGGGGCCCCAGTCCCTTTTGAAAACCCCCGCCCGGTGGTCAGGTACCGCTTTGGGGCCTGTCCCTTTTTGAAGAAGAGGGGTTTTTTAACCCCCCCCGATTTTGCTGGAAAAGGGGGGGTTTAACAATCTTGGGCCCCAACATTTATTGTGGCCCCCAACGGCTAGTGGCACCCCCCCCCCCTTCATTGGGGGGGGGGGTTCTCGCCCGCCCAGTCTTTTTTTTTATAGGGAGGGTTTTTGTGTGCAAGTTTGGTACTAAGCCCTCGAGAATTTTCCATGTGTATATAATAATGTATCTCTCCCCCCCGCGTTCTAGAGAATACAGGTTCCCGGGGAAATTCAAAAAATTCCCAGTAGTTGAGGGGGGTTTATCCCTTATGCCCTGGGGAAATTCTCTGCCATTTTCAAGGTCAGCAATTTCACCCGGAAAAAAGGGGGATTAGTGTGCAACAATATTCCCGCCTAATAGAACAAGCGATCTGTAAAGTGTCAACATGGGCTTTGGGGGCCCTGGTTTTTTAAGGTTCTCATTATCCATCCCATTTTTTAAGGGAGATCAAAATTTTTTTCATTTTTTGGTCCTTGAAGGTGAATCCCCTGACATGATCCTCCCCGGGCTTTTTACTTGTTTTTTGCTCTATTGTGTGGTTAAAAATTTTTTTTCTCCCATGAGTTTTTTAAATTTTTTCACGTTTTCCCTATCTAGTTTTAAATTTCTCATCATTGAACTTCATTTGTTTTCTGCCCGCCCATTTAAAGATTTGGTTTATGTCTGCTTGGGGGCTTTCAGTGTCTTAACGGTGGACACTGTTTTCGGGGGCATCTTTCAAAAGGGAAACACAGCCCGTGGCTTATACCCCTTTTTTGTCTGAAAGAGGATGAGGGAAAAGGGGTGGGGCAAGTCTGTGCCTTGTGGAACAGAGGGTTTTTAAGTAGCTGCCTCCCGACTTTACCTTTTACTACTACTCTTTGTGTTTAAAGTTGGAAATTATAGATCCATCTACCAATTTTCCTGTTTTCCCTTTTTCACGCATTTTGTGTGCTATTCACCATGGTCACACTTGTCAAAGGCTTTTGCAAAATCTGTGTATTAACATCTGCATTCTGTTTATCTTCTAGAGCATCCAGGACCTTGTCGTAGTGGTCCCGTAGTTGGGGGAAAAAAGGGGGGCCTGCTTTAAACCCATGTTGTCCTAGGTTTGCAATTGATGGGGATCCCAAAATAGTTGGGGATCTTGTTTTGAATTTCAAAGATTTTTTTGATATGGGGCGTTGGGGCCCAAATTTCTGTAGTTCTTTGCTATTGCTTTTCTGC
>WNWK01028799.1:0-25011 GCA_009830355.1 Cherax destructor | reverse complement strand
GGTGAGTATAACACCAGGCACATCTCCTGAGGCGCACATCAACCAAATAACTGCTGCAGCATACGGGCGCCTAGCAAACCTAAGAACAGCATTCCGACATCTTAATAAAGAATCGTTCAGGACCCTGTACACTGTGTACGTTAGGCCCATACTAGAGTATGCAGCACCAGTTTGGAACCCACATCTAGCCAAGCAAGTAAAAAGCTAGAGATAGTGCAAAGGTTTGCAACAAGACTAGTCCCGGAGCTAAGGGGTATGTCCTACGAGGAGAGGTTAAGGGAAATCGACCTGACGACACTGGAGGACAGGAGAGATAGGGACAACATGATAACAACATATAAGATACTGAGAGGAATTGACAAAGTGGACAGAGACAGAATGTTCCAGAGATGGGACACAGCAACAAGGGGACACAGTTGGAAGTTGAAGACTCAGATGAATCACATGGATGTTAGGAAGTATTTCTTCAGTCACAGAGTGGTCGGGAAGTGGAATAGTTTAGGAAGCGATGTAGTGGAGGCAGGTTCCATACATAGCTTTAAGAAGAGGTATGATAAAGCTCATGGAGCAGGGAGAGTGACCCAGTAGCGGCCAGTGAAGAGGCGGGGCCAGGAGCTATGACTCGACCCCTGCAACCACAACTAGGTGAGTACACCTACACACACACACACACCTACACACACACCTACACACACACCTACACACACACCTACACACACACACTATGATAAAGTAACGGAGCTAAGGCAAGAGAGAGAAGGGTGGGTTGATTGCATTTTCCTGGAGTGCAGGAAGGCCTTCGACACAGTTCCTCATATGAGATTAGTAAAGAAGTTGGAAGAACAAGCGCGTATAACAGGAAGGGCACTGGAATGGATCAGGGAATACCTCACATAGAGGCAACAACGGGTCATGGTGCGCGACGAGATATCACAGTGGGCGCCTGTGACGAGCGGTGTACCGCAGGGGTCAGTCCTAGGACCAGTGCTATTCTTGGTATACGTGAATGACATGACGGACGGGATAGACTCAGAAGTGTGTCTGTTCGCAGATGATATGAAAATAATGAGGAGAATTACATCGGATGAGGACCAAGCAGGACTTCAAAAATACCTGGACAAGCTTGACATCTGGTCTGACAACTGGCTTCTCGAATTTAATCCCACCAAATGCAAAGTCATGAAGATCGGAGAAGGGCAAAGAAGACCGCTGACAGAGTACAGGCTAGGTGGACAAAGGCTACAAACCTCATCAAAGGAGAAAGACCTTGGGGGGAGTATAACGCCAAGCACGTCTCCGGAAACACACATCAACCAGATAACCGCGGCAGCATATGGGCGACTGGCAAACCTAAGATTAGCGTTCCGTTATCTTAACAAGGAATCGTTCAAGACACTGTACACCGTGTACTTCAGGCCCATACTAGAATATGCAGCACCAGTCTGGAACCCACACCTGGTCAAGCACGTCAAGAAATTAGAGAAAGTGCAAAGGTTTGCGACAAGGTTAGTTCCACAACTCAGGGGACTGTCCTATGAAGAAAGGTTGAGGGAAATAGGACTAACAACACTGGAGGAGACATGAGGAGACATGATAACGACATACAAAATACTACGGGGAATCGAAAAGGTAGATAGTGACAGGATGTTCCAGAGAGGGAACACAGAAACAAGAGGGCACAACTGGAAGCTGAAGACTCAGATGAGTTAAAGGGATGTTAGGAAGCATTTCTTCAGCCACAGAGTAGTCAGGAACTGGAATAGTCTAGAGAAAGATATAGTGGAGGCGGGAACCATACATAGTTTTAAGACGAGGTATGATAAAGCTCATGGAGCAGAGACCTAGTAGCGGACAGCGAAGAGGCGGGGCCAGGAGCTGAGGCTCGACCCCTACAACCACAATTAGGTGAGTACACACCTACACACACACACCTACACACACACACCTACACACACACACCTACACACACACCTACACACACACACGCCCCGATGGCATGGTGGCTAGCGCTCTTGCTTCACGCACGGAGGGCCCGGGTTCAATTCCCGGCGGGGCCGAAACATTTCGAAGTGTTTCGTTACACACACACACATACATACAACAGGCCTAGTGTCTAATCGACATGTGCCTAGGACAAAATGGTAACTAACACACACACCTACACACACACACCTACTATTGCGACCCCAGAATGGGCCCCAATGTATATACATTTTTATAGGAATTTTTAATGTATATTAATGTATTTTAATGTTAACTACCACTCGCTTGTTTGTGTCAGCCTGTACCTAGCACCGTCTTTGAGTAGCCGTGCTGGTCACGTGTGCAGTCACGTGATTCCACCTGAGGTGGGAGACTGCTTCTACTTCCTCCACGGCACTACGCAGCTGGACATCATTGAGTCACCTCGCTCCTGTCTCTACTTGTTTTCTCGCCATTTAGACTCTGGGTAGAGTATGTATTCGGTGGTGAGACGAAACATACTTCTCAGGACTCTGTGTAACTCTGTTCACAGAGGATAGACTAGACAGTGATTTTCGACGTTTTTCTGGGTTGTGTGTCATATTGACACTCTGAGATAACTCAGGTCTCAAGCTGTAGCTCCTGACCTAATTCGATAAGGCATCTGTGCACCGTCACAGTCTGGGATTGTTTATGCTGAACCTAGATTCAGTAATAAGGGAGTTTTGTGACTATTTTGGAGGATCTGTTGATGGTCCCCAGTTAGGGTCGATTATCTCCTTGTTCCTGACGCTGTGTTGCTGTTGCCTGTACATTGCTGTTCTGCGAATTGGTCATTTTACTGGACAATCAAGCTGTTCTGATTGTCAGTTTGTTAGAGAAGCTAGCTTATGAGAAGTTGTTCAGTCGGACACTGGTTGAGTCGAGTCTTAGTTACCTGAAGCACACTCATACACACTTCTATTTGTATATATCTGCATTATTGTAATTACTGACATTGTACCTGATGGTACTTCAGAGTCATTTAGATATATGTGCCTTCAGCACAGTCTTATTGTATATGAGAGCAGTGTAGGAGCTACCCTCCTAATTCATAACTTAATGAACATCCTGATCATATGTACATTTATTTACTTTGCTACCCTAGACTCTCACTTTGATAATAAACCTTTTAAATATATTTCTTTGGTTAGTACCCTACCAGATGTAATCCTCTTGGAGATATTGAAAATGTCGGATAACTGGACCAGGATACTGACTTTGTTGCAAAAGCCCAGTAACAGGCTGGATGCTAGAAGGGCTATCCTTTCTAGTGTTCACTGGAGATGTCTATTACTAATAGATATCGTGTATTTTTGTAACACCTACACACACACACCTACACACACACACACCTACAAAGGAATGAGCTTATAAACAATAACCAATAAGGTTTCAGGGAATGTAAAATCTGCGCACATCAACCACATAACTGCTGCAGCATATGGACGCCTGGCAAACCTAAGAATAGCGTTTCGACACTTTAGTAAGAAATCGTTGAAGACACTGTACACCGTGTACGTCAGGCCCATACTGGAGTATGCAGCACCAGTATGGAACCCACACCTGGCCGAGGGGTTTGTCCTACGAGGAGAGGTTAAGGGAACTCAACCTGACAATATTGGAGGACAGGAGGGATAGGGGGGAGATGATAACGACATATAAAATATTGAGAGGAATTGACAAGGTGGATAGGGACGGAATGTTTTAGAGATGTGACACAGCAACAAAAGGTCACACCTGGAAGCTGAAAACTCAGATGAGTCACAGGGATGTTAATAAGTACTTCTCCAGTCATAGAGTTGTCTTGGAGACACACAACTCCATACATAACTTTAAGATGAGGTATAATAAAGCTCACGGAGGAGGGAGAGAGTAGACCTAGTAACGACCAGTGAAGAGGCGGGGCCAGGAGCTATGAATCGATCCCTGCAACCACAATTAGGAGAGTACAGTTAGGTGAGTACACACACACACACTCCCTCAGGTGCGTGGATCTCCACCACTGGAAAATACATCGCCCTCATCTCCAGTATACTACAGTATAGTATTATTGTCATCAGTGTAGAACTTTAAGATGTCTATGGACAATTTTCTATGTATAATTATCTGTAATATCTACCACTGTGTAACACATCGTCTTGCATAATATTACAAAAAACTGCTGAATTATGTCTGCTCAAGAGGCTTCTTAAACCCTTAACATTCTTTTGTATTTATTGTAACTCACTTAATGACCATATGTACTGTTATTGCCTTATTAATCTTAAGTTTTAAGTTCGCCCGAAATGTTCTACATATAAAGTAACTTTTGTCATGTACACCCAATTATTATATTCCTTTGTACAAACATTTATCATACTGAAGTACAAGTATTGTATTATTATTTATCGTCCCCTTCTCTCGTATTCTGTCTATTCTCCCTCACTATTTTCCATTTGTATTATTTCCAGCTGTCTTATCTACCTGTGTTCCCTTCCCTTTATAGTGCCGCCGTACCTCCCCCTACCCACCTACCTCTCCCCTCACTCCCCCTACCACCTTACTCCCTCCTCCCCTCACTCCCCTTCCTCTCCCCTCCCTCCCCTACCCACCTACCTCTCCCCTCACTCCCTACGCACCTACCTCTCCCCTCACTCCCCCTTCCTCTCCCCTCCCTCCCCTACCCACCTACCTCTCCCCTCACTCCCCTACGCACCTACCTCTCCCCTCACTCCCCTACGCACCTACCTCTCCCCTCACTCCCCTACGCACCTACCTCTCCCCTCACTCCCCCTACGCACCTACCTCCGCCTCACTCCCCCTTCCTCTCCCTCCCTCCCCTACCCACCTACCTCTTCCCTCACTCCCCTACGCACCTATCTCTCCCTCACTCCCTACGCACCTACCTCTCCCCTCACTCCCTACGCACCTCCTCTCCCTCACTCCCCTTCCTCTCCCTCCCTCCCCTACCCACCTATCTCTCCCTACCCACCTACCCCTCCCTCTCTTCCCTACCCACCTACCTCTCCCTCTCTTCCCTACCCACCTACCTCTCCCTCTCTTCCCTACCCACCTACCTCTCCCCTCCCTCCCCTACCCACCTACCTCCCCCACCTACACTGCTGCCAACAACAGTCTTCACTTGATACTCGAAGCAACTTTACCCAGTCTGACCTAAATTCTTGACTCTGGCCCAGCGCATGCCTTCCCCCAGGACAAAAATGCACTCCTATGCCACGTATGACTGTATTTTGTATTTGGTATGCCTGTATTTATTTGTTATTTCTGCATTTATTTGAAATTTCTTTATTTGTTATTTGGTTTTGACACCCCAGTACACAGTCTATATAGTATACCTGTGACTTCATTGGGGAACTTGAGCAGAATGACCCACACGGGTTTAACTCTTCTCGTAAATATGTTAATAACAATTATAATATAATTGTTATAATGCCAATAATTTAGTCATGTTCACTTGTAGTGAACATGAGTAAATTATTGGCATTATTAGTTATTGTCTGAGAGAGAATAGATTAAGCACTATTTAAGGGGATAGAAGAGAATATATCAAGTAGGAAGAGATATGTTTTTTTAAATTTTGTCACCCAAGTGGCAAGTTTATTGTGCACCTCATACCCATCCTGTGGAGGGTAGTACTCACCTAATTGTGGTTGCAGGGGTCGAGACTCAGCTCCTGGCAAGAGTATAAGGGTACACAAAAGTCTAGCAACTAAGCCCTGGAAGAGTTAGCAGGATATATATTTACAATTTTTGTTTAATCTGTTGTAAGCAAATTTAAGATATTTGCTTAAATTGTCTGCTGTCATATTTTCACTAGCAAAATGCCTTGACATATCACATAGGTTCTGCTTTAGAATGCATAAAATGTGAGTTTAGACTGCGGTGGCATCAGCAGACCTGACAAAGAAAGGTGTCACTGCTGCAGGGATTTACAACACCCCGTGTGGAGGCCAGGACGTGACCTTCAGACTCGCCAGCAGGAATACAAACATGTTTACAGCATAGATTATACTAATATCGCAAGCTTCGTTCACCGCAAGTCTTCACTCATGTATGAACTATGGAAGCGCACTACAGTTGTGTCAGGAGGGCGAGCAAGACGTAAACACACGTGATACACTATGTAGCAGCACTACAGTTGTGTCAGGAGGACGAGCAAGACGTAAACACACGTGATAAACAATGTAGCAGCACTACAGTTGTGTCAGGAGGACGAGCAAGACGTATCAGGAGGACGAGGAAGACGTAAACACACGTGATAAACTATGTAGCAGCACTACAGTTGTGTCAGGAGGACGAGGAAGACGTAAACACACGTGATAAACTATGAAACAGCACTACAGTTGTATCAGGAGGACGAGGAAGACGTAAACACACGTGATAAACTATGAAACAGCACTACAGTTGTATCAGGAGGACGAGGAAGACGTAAACACACGTGATAAACTATGAAACAGCACAAGAGTTGTGCCACGAAGAGGATAAAGTCAAACTCAGTATTGTGAAAGCAGTCACTATTTATCTCACACTGAGGAACAAAACAAGGGGGAGGGCTCGACAAATTACTCATTACATGACCTATATAATAAAAATGTTTGCTACAGGTCAACCCCTGTACCTCTCCCCCTAATATGTATATTAGTTGACTTCTCTCTCCCCACGACCTCGTGTGACCTCACTTGTGACCTCTCCCAAGCCTTTGTAAGGCCCTGTTCTTTGTTTTTTGTATATTTGGTAAGAGTTCTGTCGTGAAGGAAACTTCGTAATATGACTTACAAAATCGTATTAATACGATTTCAAACAAATCACAGAACGGCTTGGGTTCAAACTCATGGAAGGTGAGTGGCACTTGTCTGCCACGGGTTCGATTACCACCCGTTCTGTGAATCGTAATAAGAATTTCACAGGCAATAGCATCTTCATAACCAAGCTTGGCAAATTTCTAGAAAGATTTGAGAAGTGGTGTCCCGTGGCTCGGTTGGCAACGCTCTCGCCTCATACTAAGTGTCCATGGTTCAATCCCCGGCATGGGTAGAAACGTTAGGCATGTTTCTTTACACCTGTGCCTGTTCACCTAGCAATAAGTAAGTACCTGAGTGTTAGTCGACTGCTGTGGGTCGCATCCTGAGGGACAAGAATGAAGGACCACAATGGAAATAAACAGTTCTCGGTGACACACTGACTTTCATGGCTTATCCTGTGTGGTTAACCCTCCCCCGGGCTTAATATCCTATTTTTATCTTATCTCCCTAATAGGTTGGTAATAAAATTTCTAGCGCCTTCTGTAAGTGCAATCTTATAGTGGCCACCACTACCATTAGAATCTTATAGTAGCCACCACTACCATTAGAATCTTATAGTAGCCACCACTACCATTAGAATCTTATAGTGGCCACCACTAACATTAGAATCTTATAGTGGCCACCACTACCATTAGAATCTTATAGTGGCCACCACTACCATTAGAATCTTATAGTAGCCACCACTACCATTAGAATCTTATAGTAGCCACCACTACCATTAGAATCTTATAGTGGCCACCACTAACATTAGAATCTTATAGTGGCCACCACTACCATTAGAATCTTATAGTGGCCACCACTACCATTAGAATCTTATAGTGGCCACCACTACCATTAGAATCTTAGTGGCCACCACTACCATTAGAATCTTATAGTGGCCACCACTACCATTAGAATCTTATAGTGGCCACCACTACCATTAGAATCTTATAGTGGCCACCACTACCATTAGAATCATATAGTGGCCACCACTATCATTAGAATCTTATAGTGGCCCCACTACCATTTGAATCTTATAGTAGCCACCACTACCATTAGAATCTTATAGTGGCCACATCTACCATTAGAATCTTATAGTGGCCACCACTACCATTAGAATCTTATAGTGGCCACCACTACTATTAGAATATTATAGTGGCCACCACTACCATTAGAATCTTATAGTGGCCTCACTACCATTAGAATTTTATAGTAGCCACCACTACCATTAGAATCTTATAGTGACCCCACTACCATTAGAATCTTATAGTAGCCACCACTACCATTAAAATCTTATAGTGGCCACCACTACCATTAGAATCTTATAGTGACCACCACTACCATTAGAATCTTATAGTGGCCACCACTACCATTAGAATCTTATAGTGGCCACCACTACCATTAGAATCTTATAGTGGCCCCACTACCATTAGAATCTTATAGTAGCCACCACTACCATTAGAATCTTATAGTGGCCACCACTACAATTAGAATCTTATAGTGGCCACCACTACCATTAGAATCTTATAGTGGCCACCACTACCATTAGAATCTTATAGTGGCCACCACTACCATTAGAATCTTATAGTGGCCACCACTACCATTAGAATCTTATAGTGGCCACCACTACCATTAGAATCTTATAGTGGCCACCACTACCATTAGAATCTTAGAGTAGCCACCACTACCATTAGAATCTTAGAGTAGCCATCACTACCATTAGAATCTTAGAGTAGCCATCACTACCATTAGAATCTTAGAGTAGCCACCACTACCATTAGAATCTTAGAGTAGCCATCACTACCATTAGAATCTTAGAGTAGCCATCACTACCAGCAAGAAACCCACAAGTGCAGGTGAATCTAAAGTTGGAGTCATATGTGTGTGAAGCTGTGAGACAATATATTTGGTAGAAATAGAGGCTTAAACACCAGTCTCAGTTAACATCAATACTGATGATGTACTGACAGTGTTTATAATGACTTTGTTATTCACAGGTAGCATTAAAGGAAGGAGGGAGGGAGGGAGGGAAGCAGGGAGAGAGGGAGGAAAGTAGAAAGCAGGGAGAGTGGGAGGGAAATAGGAAGCAGGGAGGGAAGAGGGAAACAGGAAGAGAAGTAGGAAGTATGGAGGGAAGGAATTAGAAAGTAAGGCGGGAGGGAGGGAAGCAGGAAGTAGGGAGAGATTGAATTAAGAAGTAGGGAGTGAGGGAAGTAGGGAGTGAGGGAAGTAGGGAGTGAGGGAAGTAGGGAGTGAGGGAAGTAGGGAGTGAGGGAAGTAGGGAGTGAGGGAAGTAGGGAGTGAGGGAAGTAGGGAGTGAGGGAAGTAGGGAGTGAGGGAGTGAGGGAATTGGAAAGTAGGGAGTGAGGGAATTGGAAAGTAGGGAGTGAGGGAATTGGAAAGTAGGGAGTGAGGGTATTGGAAAGTAGGGAGTGAGGGAATTGGAAAGTAGGGAGTGAGGGAATTGGAAAGTAGGGAATGAGGGAATTGGAAAGTAGGGAGTGAGGGAATTGGAAAGTAGGGAGTGAGGGAATTAGAAAGTAGGGAGGTAATTAGAAAGTATGGAGGGAGGGAAGTAGGAAGTAGAGAGTAAGGAGGGAAGGAAGTAGGGAGGGAAGTAGGAAGCAAGCAGGGAGGGAGGGAAGAAGGGAAAAGGAGGGAAGTAGGAAGTAGGGGGAGAGGAGGGAGGTAGGAAATAGGGAAAGAGAGGAAGGGAAGTAGGAAGTATGGAGGGAGGGAAGTAGGAAGTAGGGAGAGAGGGAGGGAAGAGAGGGAAGGAATTAGGAAGTAGATAGGGAGGGACGTAGAAAGTATGGAGAGAAGGAGGGAGGTAGTAGTGTTGACCTGCCAGCCAGGGTGTCCTTCATGGGGTTGTTGGTTCTGTTATGCTTTTCATCGCATACCATTTTGTCTATCTGTACGCCCGCTTGTGGGGTTACACACGCAAAGGTGCACATACACAGGTGCACGTGTACAGATACGCTCACATGTGTACAGATACGCTCACATGTGTACAGATACGCTCACATGTGTACAGATACGCTCACATGTGTACAGATACGCTCACATGTGTACAGATACGCTCACACGTGTACAGATACGCTCACATGTGTACAGATACGCTCACATGTGTACAGATACGCTCACATGTGTACAGATACGCTCACATGTGTACAGATACGCTCACATGTGTACAGATACGCTCACATGTGTACAGATACGCTCACATGTGTACAGATACGCTCACATGTGTACAGATACGCTCACATGTGTACAGATACGCTCACATGTGTCAGCAACATAGAGCATCACTATTATGTGCCTGGTGAGATTCACCAATAGTCTGACCTCTCAACCCAGGGGCCCGACACCTGCGTGACCAGTCTTGCACGACCACCAGGGGCCCGACACCTGCGTAACCAGTCTTGCACAACCACCAGGGGCCCGACACCTGCGTGACCAGTCTTGCACGACCACCAGGGGCCCGACACCTGCGTGACCAGTCTAGCACGACCACCAGCGCCCCGACACCTGCGTGTCCAGTCTTGCACAACCACCAGGGGCCCGACACCTGCGTGACCAGTCTTGCACAACCACCAAGTGCCCGACACCTGCGTGACCAGTCTTGCACGACCACCAGGGGCCCGACACCTGCGTGACCAGTCTTGCACGACCACCAGCGGCCCGACACCTGCGTGTCAAGCATTTCACGACCACCAGGGGCCCGACACCTGCGTGTCCAGCCTTTCACGACCACCAGGGGCCCGACACCTGCGTGACCAGTCTTGCACGACCACCAGGTGCCAGACACCTGCGTGACCAGTCTTGCACGACCACCAGGTGCCCGACACCTGCGTGACCAGCCTTGCACGACCACCAGGGGCCCGACACCTGCGTGTCCAGCCTTGCACGACCACCAGGGGCCCGACACCTGCGTGACCAGTCTTGCGAGACCACCAGGTGCCCGACACCTGCGTGACCAACCTTGCACGACCACCAGGGGCCCGACACCTGCGTGACCAACCTTGCACGACCACCAGCGGCCCGACACCTGCGTGTCCAGCCTTGCGAGACCACCAGGGGCCCGATACCTGCGTGACCAGTCTTGCGAGACCACCAGGTGCCCGACACCTGCGTGACCAGTCTTGGTCGACCACCAGGTGCCCTACACCTGCGTGACCAGTCTCGCAAGACCAACAGGTGCTCGACACCTGCGTGACCAGTCTTGCACGACCACCAGGTGCCCGACTCCTGCGTGTCCAGCCTTGCACGACCACCAGGTGACCGACACCTGCGTGACCAGTCTTGCACGACCACCAGGTGCCCGACACCTGCGTGACCAGTCTTGCACGACCACCAGGTGCCCGACACCTGCCTGACCAGCCTTGCACGACCACCAGAGGCCCGACACCTGCGTGTCCAGCCTTGCACGACCACCAGGGGCCCGACACCTGCGTGACCAACCTTGCACGACCACCAGGGGCCCGACACCTGCCTGACCAGCCTTGCACGACCACCAGAGGCCCGACACCTGCGTGTCCAGCCTTGCACGACCACCAGGTGCCCGACACCTGCGTGACCAACCTTGCACGACCACCAGGGGCCCGACACCTGCGTGACCAACCTTGCACGACCACCAGCGGCCCGACACCTGCGTGTCCAGCCATGCACGACCACCAGGGGCCCGACACCTGCGTGACCAGTCTTGCAAGACCACCAGGTGCCCGACACCTGCGTGACCAGTCTTGCACGACCTGCGTGACCTGCGTGTCCAGCCTTGCACGACCACCAGGGGCCCGACACCTGCGTGACCAGTCTCGCAAGACCAACAGGTGCTCGACACCTGCGTGACCAGTCTTGCACGACCACCAGGTGCCCGACACCTGCGTGACCAGTCTTGCACGACCACCAGGTGCCCGACTTCTGCGTGACCAGTCTTGCAAGACCAACAGGTGCCCGACACCTGCGTGACCAGCCTTGCACGACCACCAGGTGCCCGACACCTGCGTGACCAGTCTTGCACGACCACCAGGTGCCCGACACCTGCGTGACCAGCCTTGCACAACCACCAGAAAACCAACATCTGCGTGTCCAGGCTTGGTCCATCCACGGTATTGTTCCTGCCACGGTATTGTTTCAGGCACGGTATTGTATCAGGCACGGTATTGTTCCTTCCACGGTATTGTTACATCCATAGTATTGTTCCCGCCACGGTATTGTTCCAGGCACGGTATTGTTCCTGACACACTATTGTTCATGCCACGGCATTGTTCCTGCCACGGTATTATTCCTGCCACGGTATTGTTCCATCCATAGTATTCCCGCCACAGTATTGTTCCAGGCACGGTATTGTTCCTGCCACAATATTGTTCATGCCACGGTATTGTTCCATCCATAGTATTGTTCCCGCCACTGTATTGTTCCTGCCACAATATTGTTCATGCCACGGTATTCCAGCCACGGTATTGTATCTTTTACTTCATTCACGTATCTTTCATGATATATGTGAGGATTTTTTCGAGTTTGTCAACCAAATGAATACTATTTAGAAACGTTATTACCAGGGACACATACTGGACACCCAGCAGGCTTGTGATCCTGTTAAGGAGTGAGTGGAGACAATTTTTTTTTATGGTTTGACGAGCTGTTGGAGTGTGAGCAAGGTAAGAAGGGAAATTTGTTTGCCGGACTTGAGTCCTGGAGGTAGTATGCCTTCACTCTGACGGGGAGACGGAGCAGGTCATCCTTCAATTGAGACTCGAAACGTACGACTCCATCTACTTAACGATTCAATGGGGTAGATAGGTAGATGTACGTGAGGTTTGCTACGTATGCTACGAGACTCCAGCTACTGAAATTTTCCAAAGGAGCCTGGTGGAAAACCCTCCCTGTGAAGCAACTACTTGCAATGATATATTAGACACGTGCAATATTTGGGTATCTTTATTGTGGCGAAACGTTTCCACAATGAAGATACCCAAGTGTTGCACATTTGTTTAATTTATCAACTTGTCGTTTCTCTGAACCATTTATCTACATAATTGCAGGGATGCTGAGAAATGCGATGTCTGGGAGCGCAGGTTTGTCTAAATTCTCTCACTGGCAGACCTTACCTATCAGTAGTTGTTTATTAATATTTCTCTGCTAGGCTGGAGGAAGGCAGAGTGTTGACAAGTATGAGTACTGAACCAGAGCTCTGGAGAGCTGAGAGAAGAGCTCAAGGAAAGTTTTCTCTAGTAATGATAAAGTTCTCCAGAGAGCGAGACGGGTCAATAAAGACTAAGTGTTTTTGTTGGTGAGACACTTGGGGAACATTACGTATCTTCATTGGCGAAACATATCTCCTGCGTTGCAGCCTTCACCAGCAGAACAGACATAAATAACAGTCCTGGAGACAACAGACGACAGTATATCTTTGTGTAACTCATTCCTGGATACGTTAGGAGACGACGCAACTAGAGAGGGGAGATACCGTGACGTCTAGTGGCATTTTCAGAGATTAAAAAGAACCATATAATCTGTGCGTTGGTGGATGATTTACCCTTGAATGGTGCTACAAGAACACCAGTCTTGTACGTGTCCCAAGAACCAACTTATTAATCGTAAGTCACTCTGCCTATTCGTTATTATAATGGTAAGAAAGTCTACCTATTCGTTATAATGGAAAGTCAGTCTACCTATTCGCTATTATAATGGTAAGTCAGCCTACCTATTCGTTATAATGGTAAGTCAGTCTACCTATTCGTTATAATGGTAAGTCAGTCTACCTATTCGCTATTATAATGGAAAGTCAGTCTACCTATTCGCTATTATAATGGAAAGTCAGTCTACCTATTCGCTATTATAATGGTAAGTCAGTCTACCTATTTGTTATTATAATGGTAAGTCAATCTACCTATTCGTTATAATGGAAAGTCAGTCTACCTATTCGCTATTATAATGGTAAGCCAGTCTACCTATTCGTTATAATGGTAAGTCAGTCTACCTATTCGTTATAATGGTAAGTCAGTCTACCTATTCGTTATAATGGAAAGTCAGTCTACCTATTCGTTATAATGGTAAGTCAGTCTACCTATTCGTTATAATGGTAAGTCAGTCTACCTATTCGTTATTATAATGGTAAGTCAGTCTACCTATTCGTTATTATAATGGTAAGTCAGTCTACCTATTCGTTATAATGGAAAGTCAGTCTACCTATTCGTTATAATGGAAAGTCAGTCTACCTATTCGCTATTATAATGGTAAGTCAGTCTACCTATTCGTTATAATGGTAAGTCAGTCTACCTATTCGTTATAATGGTAAGTCAGTCTACCTATTCGTTATAATGGTAAGTCAGTCTACCTATTCGTTATAATGGTAAGTCAGTCTACCTATTCGTTATAATGGTAAGTCAGTCTACCTATTCGTTATAATGGTAAGTCAGTCTACCTATTCGTTATAATGGTAAGTCAGTCTACCTATTCGTTATAATGGTAAGTCAGTCTACCTATTCGTTATAATGGTAAGTCAGTCTACCTATTCGTTATAATGGTAAGTCAGTCTACCTATTCGTTATAATGGTAAGTCAGTCTACCTATTCGTTATAATGGTAAGTCAGTCTACCTATTCGTTATAATGGTAAGTCAGTCTACCTATTCGTTATAATGGTAAGTCAGTCTACCTATTCGTTATGGTAAGTCAGTCTACCTATTCGTTATGGTAAGTCAGTCTACCTATTCGTTATGGTAAGTCAGTCTACCTATTCGTTATTATGATGGTAAGTCAGTCTACTTGTTTATTATCAACTAAGAACATGTGACAGCTTAGCTATGAAGTGTGTGAAAAATGTAATTATGGTGAAGTGAGAACAGTAACATGATGTTCGATAGTGACATGTCATAACTGATTAGACATGACAAGAATGAACACCTTAAACACAAGACACAACTCAGGAAGACCAACTTAGACTCCACTCCTAAAAAATGGGTAAAAGACGTATTAATTACGTCAGATGACCTATTGTTTAGGAGACGCAATAAGGCTATTGCGTATTATTAGTTACGTCAGATGAGCTATTGTTTAAGAGATGCAATAAGGTCAATGCTGCAATGGTAAGAAAAGTGACAGAGTGAATGATAATTATAATTGCATTCATGGGGGAGCGGAAAGCACGTAAAGGGTTGATAAATGAGACGTTTGTGCAACATTTGGGTTTCTTCTGAAAGCGTTGCGCCAGCCAATGGCTTCTTCAGTCCATTGCAGAGAATGGTGGAAGATCAGTCCCTCAGCCTTGAGTCGATGTGTTCAGTCCATCAATCCTGATGAAAGTGCAACGTATTAGGTTAGGTAAGGTTCTTCAGGACACCGGACAAGTGTTTCCTGACGCGGGTCTTAGTCAGAAGATGACCCGCCGTTGGAGGAGCTTTTGGTCATCTGACCGAGGCCTTCCGCTGGCTTACTGGTCCACCCCTTTAAAAATTAGTCATTTCGCGGGGATGGAGCTTATATACTGCTGACAGCTGAGGTGGAGCTTATATACTGCTGACAGCTGAGGTGGAGCTTATATACTGCTGACAGCTGAGGTGGAGCAGTGGCAGGCGGAGTCACCAGCGAAGACCACTAGTGACAGTAGGTCTCACACCAATCAAACCCAGCCCCTCCCACTCATATATTTGTCCAATCTCTTTTTAAAGCCACCCAAGGTCCTAGCCTCTATCACCCTACTCGGAAGACATAATTAGGAAGAAGGGTGGGAACCCTGCTCATCTGTGTCTTTAACTTCCAGCTGTGCCCTCGTATACCCGTTTTCCGCCTTTCGACTGGGTTATCCATGTCCATTTAAGCAAATTCTCTACTTCGCCTGATATGTCTGCTCTCGTCCGACGTCGTCAACTTCAGTTTCGTTAGCCTCTCCCAATAAAAAAAAAAATGGTGTCTATAGGTTAGACAAGCTTTGAAGAATTGATCAACTTGTCGGTTTTCTAAACTGTCAGACACAGCACGATCTCTGGATCCTGATGCAGGGAATTCTTCAGAACTTGTCTAACCTATACACACGACCTAATTCCACTAGTAGGGTTTTTACACTGCCGACTCCGTCTACCACTGCCCCACCTCATGTGTCAGCAGTACATAAGCCGCATCTCCGTGAATATGCTGCACTTTTATCAAGATTGAGGGACTGAACACACCGGCTCCAGGCTAAGGGACTGATTACCTCAAACTCCACAACTTCCACCGTTTTCTGCACTGTACTGAAGAAGCCACTGGCTGGCGAAACGTTTTCGGTATAAAGATTACCAAATGTTGCACAAGTGCCTGAAAAGGACTAGAATAGGAATAGAAGACATTCAGATTTCATCTAAGGAAAGGGAGAACAAGGTCAATTCCTTGGATCAAGAGCTCACCAGGATCAAGTACCTTCTATGAGGAGTTGGGGTGAATAATAAGAACCTTCAGAGGAAGGGGGTGAGGCACGTCAGTGAGGGTTCAGAACACTTGTACTCTCACTTCTGAAATACTCTCCATAACTTTTCAACTTTCTTCTACCAGCTATAGGAAATGTTGGCGGAAGATTGGTACTGTAGGCCCGCAGGCCGCTAGCAAGAACAGCCTGGATGACCAGGCAGTCAGAAAAGTAGTCTGGCCTCAGACTGCGTTGCGAGGTGCAAGAACCCTTGTATACACTGACAGGTATATTGCCAGAGGACTGGTGTGTATTGTAGACACACATATATCACCAGAGGACTTGTGTATTATATACACTCACATGTATATCACCAGTGGACTGGTTTGTGATGTATACACTCGCATGTATATCACCAGAAGACTGGTTTGTGATGTATACACTGACATGTATATCACCACAGGACTGGTATATGATGTATACACTGACATGTATATCACCAGAGGACTGGTGTGTCGTCTCGCCCAGTATTACACTTGTTAACACTATAATCAGCGGCCAAGGTTTCACTTTTATTTCGGGATTTACACCTGGAGTTTACCTGGAGTCGCTTCCGGGGGTCACCACCCCCGCGGCCCGGCCCCAGACCAGTCCTCCTGGTTGCTGGAATTATCGCTCAACTTCCGCAGTCCAACGTATGCACCACAAGCCGGCTAATCAGGAACTGGTTCGAGGAATCTGTCGGATTTCCTCTTGAAGACAGTCAGGGGTTTGTTGGTAATCCCACTTATGCATGAAGGGAGGTATTGAAGAGTCGCTATCCTATTACACTTAATGAGTTTCCTCTCAATGTACTCATTGCTTCCCTAATTCTTCAGCTCAGCAATATCACCTACCTTGCAGAGGGGCTGTTAGTACACAAAAATATTACAGCCTAAGGAGAACGAGTGACATGAAGAGTGCCATCATTAGCTTGGCATCTATTGTTTTTAACGTTCTACTAATCCAACCTATCATTTTCCTTGAAGTTGCTATAAACCTCCTTGTGCTCCTCGAACGTGAGATCTTCTGACATTATCACTCCCAGGTCTCGCACATTTGAATTCCATTAAATTGAGTGGTTTGAGTTTGTCTTGTACTCCGACCTTGTTTTTATGTCCTCCATTCTTCCGTGACGTAGTAATTGAAATTTGTCCTCATTGAACGTCATGCAGTTGTCAGTGGCCCACTGCAAGACTTTCTTTTATTAGCTTGGAGGGCTCCTCTCCTATGTGTTGCTATGTACTACTACTGCATCTCTACTTCTAGTACTGCCACTCCTACTATCTCACTACCACCACTGCTACTAGTACTACTACCATAACTGCTGCTACTAATTCTGCTTCAACTACTACTTATACTACCACTTCCGGTGCTACTACTTTTGCTACTACTATAATGACTACTGCTGCTACTACTACTCCCACCATTTCTCCCCAGCAAGGAAAAGGGCAAAACCTGCTTCTGGGTATAAGAAAACCTATGAAAATATTTAGTTACACACACACACACACACACACACACACTGAGAGTATATTAGAGAATAATATTTGTCATTGTAGGGGCATTTTTGTATAAAAATTAAGGTGGAATGTTTGTCAGAAACTGTGGCAATTAATTATATGGACAGGGGGTAGAAGAGAGGAACGCTCATTAAGAGAAATATAGAATGTATCAAGAAACATCATGTGTGTAAACACAGAGAAGCCTCCATCAGCCGCTTCCCTCCACGGTGGCTAGTTTATTGTGCACCAGTGGCTAGTTTATTGTGCACCAGTGGCTAGTTTATTGTGCACCAGTGGCTAGTTTATTGTGCACCAGTTGCTAGTTTATTGTGCACCAGTGGCTAGTTTATTGTGCACCAGTGGCTAGTTTATTGTGCACCAGTGGCTAGTTTATTGTGCACAAGTTGCTAGTTTATTGTGCACCAGTGGCTAGTTTATTGTGCACCAGAGATTCATCCCGAGAGAGTAAGAGATAGTGAGTGCGTGAGTGTCAGTGTGTGTGTGAATGAGAGTGAGTGTGTGAAGGAGAATGTTTGAGGGTGTGAGTGTGTGTGTGTACTCTCGCATAGTTGCACTCACCTAGTTGTGGTTACAGGGATCGATTCACAGCTCCTGGCCCCGCCTCTTCACTGGTCGCTACTAGGTCAAACTTCCTGCTCCATGAGATTTATCATACCTCTTCGTAAAGCTGTGTATGAAGCCTGCCTCCACTACATCACTTCCCAGACTATTTAATTTCCTGACAATTCTGTGACTGAAGAAATACTTCCTAACATCCCTGTGATTCACCTGAGTCTTCAACTTCCAACTGTGTCCCCTTGTTGATGTGTTCCATCTCTGGAACATCCTGTCTCTGCCCACCTTGTCGATTCCTTTCAGTACCAGAATCAGCACCAGTCCTAGGACTGACCCCTGTGGAACCCCGCTGGTCACAGGCGCCCACTTTGACACCTCGTCACATACCATGACTCGCTGTTGTCTTCCTGTGAGGTATTCCCTGATCCACTGTAGTGCCTTCCCTGTTATCCCTGCCTGGTTCTCCAGCTTTTGCACTAATCTCTTATGTGGAACTGTGTCGAACGCCTTCTTACAGTTCAAGAAAACGCAATCTGCCCACCCCTCTCTCTCTCTTGTCTTACTACTGTCACCCTGTCATAGAAGTCCAGTAGGGTTTGTGACACAGGGTGTGTGTGTGTGTGTGTGTGTGTGTGTGTGTGTGTGTGAGTTCCTAAGCTCAATCACTTTAGCAAGGGCTTAGTGTACATCATTGTGATGCAGGTACACAGTGTAGTGTACATGGTGTACAGTATGATGCAGGTACACAGTGTAGTGTACATGGTGTACAGTATGATGCAGGTACACAGTGTAGTGTACATGGTGTACAGTATGATGCTGGTACACGGTGTAGTGTACATGGTGTACAGTATGATGCAGGTACACACAGTGTAGCACTATACTCACTATCAATTGTGTCAAAACAATGATAAACGTGTAAATACTGACGAACAAAGCCTCGGACATATACTAAGTGACTCCTATTTGTCCAGAGATTAATTTGCAACGTTCACAGATTGGCTTTATGAAGTGTTTAAGAGTGTTTTAACAAAGTGTGCAACAAGTGTCCCTCGCTATACTAAATTGATACAAATATTTTATTGCACTATTAATTTTAGATGAATGTTACCTGTAGTCACTTCCGGGGGTCACCGCCCCCCGCGGCCAGGGGCTCATTGGTCGTCATAAGTTTTTCTCTTGACTGCGAATTATTTGTGAATTGTTCCAGTCACGGTATTTTGCCTTTTTTTTCTTTAGGGATTTGTAGGTAATTCTTTTTAAGCATGAGGAAGGGTGGGGAAGAGCCGTGGTCCCTTTACACTCGGTGAATTCATCCTATGTTTTTTCACCGCATTGTATGACAAACCGCTTGTAACCTTATGTAGTAATTTCGGTTTGCTGATTTGGGACCAATCCCTACAGTATCTTCCGCATGTTTATCATGTATCTTATGTTCTGAGAAGTACAGTTGGAGGGACCTCTAACATCCTAGTAATTTAGGTGCTTGACTGAGTGTTTACCAGCTGCGAAGGTTTCATCTACATTTTCCGGTTCTGAATTTTTGTCTGCCGTGAAGGGAGCCGTTATTACACAGCAATATTCCAGCCTAAAGACAACTAGTGACCTGAAAAGTATCATCATTAACTTGGCATCTCTTGTTTTGTAAGTTCTAGTTATCCAGTCTATCGTTTTGCTTGGAGTTGCATCACTCCCAGATCTCTCACATTTGAGTGTTTGGAGTTTGTCTTGTACTTCGGTCATATTTTTGTTTGCTTTTTCCTCCCGTAACTAGGATGACTCGAGTGTCCAGGCTCCTTCTCCATGGCATATTTGTGGCTCATGATAATGGCACTGGCTTCTTCGAAATCAAGCAGGGTTGTTGTTATAACAAATATTACAGAGATGTCTGCAGTATTTTGCATCTCATTCATGAACTCATTTGGGTCGTCTGTCTTTAATTAAGCTGATTAATGGCTCACTGAACACATTCGTAGTGCGACTAAATATTTCACTCATTTCTTTGTTGTCGTCTGTGTATGTTCCATCTCCTTTAATACTAGATGTTATTTTTGACCTGGATTTTGCAAATGAAACTTTTCTCTCCCTTTGTCTCTACTGGACTCTGATGCATTCAGTTTTAGCTCAACGTTTTTTTATATTTCTCTAACCAGTGTTATGTTTTGTTTCTCAGAAAGTCTGCTGCCTTTGAGGAGTTCTGTTATCCGTCGTCTTCGTCTATAAAGGGAACGCCTCTTCCTTTCCAGTTTTCATCTTCGTAATGGTATATGTCTGGAACATATAGTGCTGTAGAACTCATCCTGTTTCGCAATACTGGTTTAGGTCATCGTTTATTAACATAAGAACATAAGAAAGAAGGAACACTGCAGCAGGCCTACTGACTCATGTGAGGCAGGTCCAAGTCTCCCACCGGCTTAAGCCAATGCCCCGACCCAGCCAGGTCAGGTTACATGCACTTAAGGAAGGAGCACGGCATCTGACCTAGTAGCACAAGCTAGTCAGGTATATTGTCCTTCTTGTTAAAGTTAAATTTGTGGAACATATCCTAACGACTGAGTGTGTTTTGTTGATTAGGACAGTCAACTCAAACCAAATTTTCTGTCAAGTTGTGGTTTGAGTTGACTTCTTCAACACTGTAATGTTCTGTACCAGGTCTTCATTATTTGTGAATTTAATATCTAGAGCAGTGATTTCCAGAGTGGGCGGTACCGCCCCCCTCCCTGGGGCCACTAAAAAGATCCAGGGGGAGCGTTGAGGAAAAATAGGGTGGTAGGAGTGAGTGTGTACAATCAGAACCAAGGGACAGTTTGTTTTACAAACTATGTCACGAACACCTAAGAAACACAAATGTTTTACAAAGAATAAAATTAACATATACACAAAAGCATAGTTTTTTGGTCCGAAGTCGGAGTTAAAAGTCTGAACATTTGTTCGAACGCGCCACACGCTAGCTAGATCAGACAGCAGACGCCGTGGGTACTCGGATCGGATAATACTCTCAGGTAAGAGCCCATAAGAGGGCGAGTATGAAGTGAGGACAGACGAAGAATAGATGATGAGAGGAAGATCTTGAGTCGAAGATAAAAGAGCCAGGGCTAAACCCAGCTGCGAAGCGTTGTGTGGCGATGCATGAGGGCAGAATCGAAGACCAGGGTGTCTGCAGTGCTCGCTGGCTTGTTGACATGTGACTAGATCATGACTGGCTGGGCGTCAGGTGAGCGGGGCTCGGTGAGGGCAGAGTCCATAGGGCTCACTGGTTTGTTATCGGGTTGCTAGAACATGAAAAGACTGGTTGGGCGTCAGGTGCACGGGAACTCAGGTCAAAGCAGTTATTGAATTTTGTACTTGTGTATGGAGTATGCTTTAGAATGGGAAAATTGGGTCAGGAGCTTCAGTCTTTACTTTTTTGAAGTCTCTCTTAGACATGTAAAAAGGTTTGAATTTTAAAAAGGGGTTTGGCATATGGCGTATGAGATCCATTAGTAATTCTCTATAGTTTAGATTACAACCTGGATCGCAGACGTGTTTTACTTTTCCATCTTCCAGGCGAGAGAGGAGTTCTTTAGTGTACATTTCGTCAGGGAAGGCAGAGGTGGTGTAGCAGGTAACATTCTTGAAGGTTAGAGAGTTGAGTGGTTCGGCTTTTTTCGATGTTTTCTTCGATGTTTTCTACGATGTTTTCTTCAGTGTTTTCTTCAATGTTTTCTTCGGTGTTTTCTTCTCTTTCGTCTAAGGATTCATCAGGAAATTCATGTACTTCTGTTTCTTCTGTAGTTATGTGGAGTGGAGGCTGGGAGTCTAGATAATTTGTGGCTTGTTGGAAGGATTGTGGTTGTTGAGGGGCGGCTGTAGTCGGTGATGCAGGTTCTGAAGTGGGTTCTGGTCCAGGGTCGGGAGTTTTGCCTGAGGTGGATGTGAAGTTGACGATGTTTGGGATAATCTTGAGTAGGTCTTGAGAAGGTGGAGTCAGGAAATTTGAAAGTTGGCATGTTATTTAGACGGAACAGTTCGTTATTTGTCGTGTTGAAAGTGCCGGGGTTTGTTGCATTTGCAAGGTGTGCATACATCATGCTGTACAGCACCTTGGATGGGGCAGCGTCGGGAAGTGCAGAGAGGGAGTTTGAGGTTGAGGAAGACTGTTGTGTTGCTTGGAGAATTTTTTGGTGTCTGATTGTAGTTTGGTTATAGCAGCAAAAGTCGGCGATTTTTGGCTGTTTTTCTTTCCTTCTTTAAGTTTTTAGTGAGGATTTCTTTTCTTAGAGGGCATTTTGCGGCAAGGGTATGGTGAGTGCCCTCACAGTTGAGGCAGGTAGGAGTGGCATTGGTTGTGGGACAAGTTTTGAAATCATGACCTTCCTTGCTACAGTTGGAGCAGAACTTCTTATCCTTAATAGGGCATTCGGTCGTTGAATGAAGATAAGAGTAGCAGTTCCAGCAGGGAGAGACGTGGGCGAAACGTTCTGGTTCTATTTGTCGTGGGTGTATGTGGTAGTATGAGATGGCTAGGCCATCTGACAGTGCTCTATTTGCCATGTCAATGGTCTGTGAAGGTAACTTTTATCATAGATGTTGCATTAGGAATTTTTGTAATGTTGTCAATCGAAGCCCAGGAGTTTTGTTCTTCAATTGATGTTTTCAGGTCCTCTATCGGTTGGGTTGTTATAATCTTGTCCAGACGTTTCACAAAAACAGAACGTTTCGCCAGCGGTGAAGCTGAAGGGGAGATGATGAATTGTCGGTCATTTAGCGTCTTCTTTGCGGTGTCGTCGGTCAGTTTTGATGCTTCAAGGTCGTCGGAGCAGACTACTAAGGAGTCTTTAAGCGAGAGGATGGCTGTAAATTTGACCTGCAAGCAGGTCTTTACAGCTGAAACAAGGGCTAGTTTAGATGAGTCGTTGATAATACCATGTGTACTGTGTAGGCTTTATCACGATGAGCAAGCATCGTGAAAAGAGTAGAGGTGTTGTATTAAGACTATAAATTCCCCTCCCCAACGGGGATCGTAGGGACACTTCTTGATGTGCTGGAGAGACTTGCATGTAGCAAGGTCAACAGTGGGTACTGGTAATGATCGGATTTTCACGTCTGCTCAGGCTAAGGCTCTAGGTTTGTACACATTGCAAATTATCTTCAGTCTTGTAATGTACATTTTAAAGTATAATATAAAGATATGATTAGGTGGTATTGATGGAGAGACGACAAAGGTGTGGAAGTGTTGCTGTGCTAAGACTGTGATTTGTAGTTCTTAAGTATTTAATTTTTAGTTTAACATTCATACTTGTATTATTGTGTCATGTACTTTTTCTAGTACATGCATTGCAATATATTTCCTTGTTTTTTTCTGTATGTTACATTTATTCAAACGTAGCATAGACCGTCGTGAGCTATTCCAATTTCCCAGCCTCTCTGAATTGGAGAAAAGCAAACCAAACGACGACCTTGAAGTGTGTAGATGAATGGTTCAAAGAACCGACAAGTTATAAATTAGACACATATGTGTCTAATTTATAACTTGTCGGTTCTTTGAACCATTCATCTACACCCTGTCTGACACAGCAACATCTTGGGATCTTAATACAAACGAATTCTTCAACACTTGTCCAACCTTTGGACGAAGACCTACTTCACTAGTGGATGGTACCACTATGACCCCGCCTCCTCCTGCTTCACCTCACCTGACTACAGTATATAAGTCACCTCTACGGACATGTGCTGTACATTCTACAAGATTGATGGACTGAACACATCGACTCCAGGCCGAGGGACTGATTACCTCAAAACTCCTACTCTCCTTACACCTTTCTACTTTGTATTGGACTGATGAAGCCACTGTGTGGCGAAACGTTTCCTCAATAAAGATACCCAAATGTTGCATATGTGTCTAATTTATAACTTGAAGTGAACTGTGACCGCTGTCCTGCACTGTGACTGCTACCCTGCACTGTGACCGCTGTCCTGCACTGTGACCGCTGTCCTGCACTGTGACCGCTGTCCTGCACTGTGACCGCTGTCCTGCACTGTGACCGCTGTCCTGCACTGTGACCGCTGTCCTGCACTGTGACCGCTGTCCTGCACTGTGACTGCTACCCTGCACTGTGACTGCTACCCTGCACTGTGACCGCTGTCCTGCACTGTGACCGCTGTCCTGCACTGTGACCGCTTTCCTGCACTGTGACCGCTGTCCTGCACTGTGACTGCTACGCTGCACTGTGACCGCTGTCCTGCACTGTGTAGATGAATGGTTCAGAGAACCGACAAGTTATAAATTAGACACATATGCAACATTTGGGTATCTTTATTGAGGAAACGTTTCGCCACACAGTGGCTTCATCAGTCCAATACAAAGTAGAAAGGTGTGAGGAAAGGAGGAGTTTGAGGTAATCAGTCCATCGGCCTGGAGTCGATGTGTTCAGTCCATCAATCTTGTAGAAAGTACAGCATATGTCCGTAGAGGTGGCTTATATACTGTAGTCAGGTGAGGTGAAGCAGGAGGAGGCGGGGTCATAGTGGTACCATCCACTAGTCGAAGTAGGTCTTCGTCCAAAGGTTGGACAGTAGTAGTGCCAACAGTAGTAGTGCCAACACAAGCAGCAGCACCAACAGTAGTAGTGCCAACACAAGCAGCAGCACCAACAGTAGTAGTGCCAACACAAGCAGCAGCACCAACAGTAGTAGTGCCAACACAAGCAGCAGCACCAACAGTAGTAGTGCCAACACAAGCAG
>WNWK01028798.1:0-25013 GCA_009830355.1 Cherax destructor | reverse complement strand
AAGTAAGTAATCTCCTTCTATTTGGGGGCAGGGGGGGGGTTTCCCCTTGCAATAGCTAGAAATTTGTCCCATAACAAGTCGGAAATTTTCTAAGGTCGGTGTCAAAGTACTTGCCCAGAGTGCAACACAAGAGGCCAACCCAAACAAGTTTCTACAATGGGGGTGTACTCAAGGGAAGAAAACGCCCATAAAGCTGATTCTCAGGACAAAAACAGGGGGGAAGAACCCTCAAAAAACCATGTTGAAAAAGGAAAAAGAATACAAGATTTCTAGCCGGGGACAGAAAAAAACAGAACGACAGCAGTGGGGGAGAGGGCAAAAAGGTAGGAGCTAGGAGGAGAAAAAGGGAAAGAATCAGTAGGGGACAACCAGGGCAGGGTGGGCAACAAGAACAACAAACAGAAACATCCCTAACACCCAACAACCAAGCACACTATCCCAACACAAACACAACCCACACTAAACCCCCCCACCCAACATCACATAGAATCCCACAACACCACTACCCCCCCTCACAGCCCCCCCAAAACACAGTGTTAGAGTTTGAGAGGAAACTAAGGTTGGCCCCAATGCTGATGGAATAAAAATAAGTGGGAGGAGTGGCAAAAGAGTCAAGAGGCATGCCGGACAAAAAGCTCAAAAAACCAAGCTCACAGGTATGATAAGATGCCATTTTTCCAAGGGGGTACCAGTCCTGAGGAAAGACAGGGGGGCGGGGGGGTGGGGGAAAGGGCCCTGCTGATCAAAACCGATGGGATTTTGCCCAGCAGAGGGAGACGGGAGAAGCTTGGGTTTTCAAGTAGGAATCTACAGTCTGGCGGTCCCAAGGTGGAAATTGCAGTGATGTAAAACCAAAAGAACGCAGGAGGCCAAAAAGTAGAGAAGAAACAGAGAATTGAACACGGGCAGAAGGGGCCCAGAGGGGCTCATGCAGCGGGGCGAAGCTACTGATCATGGGTGACTTAAACCATAAGAAAATCGATTGGGAGAACTTAAGCCACGGGGGGGCCAAAAAACATGGGGGGCTAAGATGCTGGAGGTGGTCGGGAAAACTTCCAACACGTGGGGGACACCCCAGAGAGGAGGGACGAACCAGCGGACTGGCCCTGTATTCCCTTGTGTGTAGATTGAGGACATCACACGAAAGCCCCCCCGGGCCAGTGATCTAGGTTCTAACTTCAATACATAGTAGATTTCGGGAGGGGGCGGGGGTGCAGAATGAACCCAAACTGAAGGTGACTATGTGGGCATGAGGAATTCCCACGGGTTCAGGGGGATAAAAATGGAAAGCGTAGAAAATGATGGAATATATGACAAAAATTTTGCAAGGAAGCTGGGGAGGGTTTATCCCAAGGGAACAGGAGAACGAAAAAGCCAGGATGAGCCCCTGGACCCAAAGGTGGGAAGCCAAAACCAATGTGCAAGGAATGGAAAGGGGCAGAAAAGGGAAAAGGGCCCAGGATAATAAGGAGAGCAGTCGAAGAGAAATGAATACACAGATCGAAGGGGGGCCCAAAGACAGGAGAATTACATGCAGAAAACCAAAAGACCCAAACTGCTGTCAGCCACATCGGAGGGGAAAACAGACAAGAACCAGGTGATGGCTGAGGAAGGAAGGAGGGGGGTCAAGAAATACCCCGAAGTGGGAGGGGCTCAACATGAGATTAAAAAGGGGGTTCAAGAGGAGAAGGGCCCCCAGAAAGGCGGAGAGGTAATAAACCCTCAGGTGCTGGACCCAAAAACAACTGGGAGGAAATAAAAGGGGTACTAAGCAAGCTAGATACCCAAAGGCGATGGGGGCCGGGTTTCATTTTCCATGGGTCCTGGGGAGGGGGCAGAGGAGCTATTTACCCCCAACAATCTTCAACACATCTATCGAAACAGGGGTTGGGTCCTGGTTCAACCCCACCAAGGCAAAGCGAAGTTGGGGGAAGGGAAAAGACCGAGACAGAGTACAGTCTGGGCCCAGGACTACAAACCTCAATAAAGGAAAAGATCTTGGGGTAGTATAACAAGGACATCTTCTGGGGGACACATCAACCAAATAACTTAATATTTATAGCAAACCTAAGAACAGCATTCCACATCTTAATAAAAAATCTTTTTAGGACCCTGTACACTGAAATTAGGGCCCCAAATGGGAGCAAACCCGTTTGGAACCACCTACCGCAAAAAGTAAGGAAAGTGCAAGGTTTGCAAAAAGACTAGTCTCGGCTAAAGGGGAGTCCTCTAGGAGAGGTTAAGGAAATCACCGACGACACTGGAGGACAGGAGAGATAGGGGGGGCATGATAACAACATATAAGATACGGAGGAATTGGGAAAGGTGGACAAAAACAGAATGTTCCGAGATGGGACACAGCAACAAGGGGGGCACAGTTGGAATTGAAGACTCAGATGAAACAAGAGATGTTAGGAAGTATTTTTCAGTCACAGGTGGTCGGGAAGTGGAATAGTTTGAGAAGGAAGTGGAGGCAGGTTCCAAAAGCTTTAAGAAGAGGTATGATAAAGCTCATGGCGCAGGGGAAATGACCCAGTAGGGCCGTGAAGGTCGGGGCCGGGCTATGAATCGACCCTGCAACCACAACTGGGGGAGTACAAAAGGGAAACACACACACGACACGATAACGACATATAAAATCCAAGGGAAATTTACAAGGTGGAAGAGACAGGATGTTCCCGGGTGGGACACGAAACAAGGGGGCTTGGGAAATTGAAGACTAGATGGTAAAAGGGAGTTTGGGATTTATTGCTTAAGGGATATCCTTTGAAACCAGAAATTGAGGTGCAGGCAGGACGCTAATTACCACTTAATTTGCAGATTAAGGCTCTTCCCTTCACATGGTGTTTGGAGGGGTTATAGCTTAGGAAGACTAGGAGCCACATGTCCACTCCATCAAGTAAGTTAAACCCTTTCATAATCGTGCATGTAGTGGGGAATTCTTTTTACTGCAGTCAGCTAGAAATTTGTCCCATAGCCACTTGTAAGTCTGAGAGAAGAGTTTCAGAGTGTCGGTGTCAACAGTGCTTGTACAGAGTGCAGCTTACAAGAAGGCAGTCCCAAGACAAGTTTCTATATGGTCCTTCGATAACTGAGATGTGGAATAGCTAGTTTAGCAGACAGATTAGTCTTAATTAACTAGGCCACAGTTAATGTACCAGTCATTTTCGAAGCTAGGTTAAGTTATCACACCTAGGCCCAAAGACTTACTCAGGCTAGGTTAAGCTAACTAATCAGAAGTTTATTGTTTACAGTAATCTACAGGCAGGCCAGAGTAGGCTAGTTAAGCTTGTGAGTTTATTTATTTACAGTGATTACAAGTAAGCCAGGTTAGGAAACTTGGATATTTAATTACTGAGTGAATTGCAAGGCAGCCACAGTTAGGGTAGGCCTCTGCAATATTTGTAACAGTTATAACAGCTAGGTCAGATTTAACCTAGTTATCATTTACCTTGCAAGCTAGATTCAGGCTAGTTGCACACTAATTTCAACAGTTATAAAGTTAGGCTAGGAGTTACCTTCTCCAACTAACTACAATAATTAAACAATCTAGGCTCAGTTAAGCCAAAGCTAATTACACAATATTATTTATTTACTGTTTATAAGTTGAATTACTGAATTTATTTTGTGTTACCCAAGTGAATTTAATTTGCAAATACTACATGTTTACTGTGTGAATTTTATTGTATTTGATTCATTTAATTTGTGAATTGCTAGCTTAAGTCCTGTAACTATTTACTGTTGTGTACAGGGAGTTGCTAGGTTAAGCTTTCATAACAACAATATACATTTAGTTAGGTTTGAGGGCTAACAGTGTACATTTAATTGAGTCAAGTCAATATAGGTAAAGAAAGTCGTCAAGCTTGTTGAGGAGCTTTGGGAATCACTTATTCTCACCTAATACCGTTTCGTGCTGTGGGGTGGGCTAATTAAAGTATAAATTAGTGACGAACTCTTAACTGAACCACAACAATGACGGAGGAAAATCAGAAAGTACCTGTCCCAGCTCTAATCAAGCTAAAGCGATCTATGAACGCCCACAAGGGACGCATAATCAAGGCATGTAGGGAGTGCCGAGATATCAGACAAACCGAAGATGTAGACTGTCAAGATCTAAGAAAGTGCTTAGAGCTTTTAGAGGGAAAGCTAGGAGCCTTTGAGACAGCCTATCTACGTTATGAGGCAGAAACCTATGCATCAGGTGAGTCTGAGGAAATTGTTGACGACGAGCACACGGCTGAATGTAA
Organism: Cherax destructor; assembly: GCA_009830355.1. Lineage (NCBI taxonomy): Eukaryota > Metazoa > Arthropoda > Malacostraca > Decapoda > Parastacidae > Cherax > Cherax destructor. The sequence goes on along the minus strand of WNWK01028798.1, from coordinate 20,766 downwards.
AGTGGAGATGAGGCTCTGCAAAAAGTTAGTGAAAACATTGAAGACTAATATAGCAGAAGCAACAAATAATAGTACAGGGCGCACAGGCCACCACAGTCCTCCTAGAGTGTTATCCAGATTGCCTACATTGAATTTATCAATGTTCGAAGGAACCTTGACAGAATACATTGCTGTCTGGGATCAGTTTAAATCCCAGATAGATGACAGGGATGATTTGTCAGATGCCACCAAACTACAGTACTTACGTTCACAGCTCAAGGGTAAAGCCCTGGACTTGGTCCGGCATTACCAAACCACTGACATTAATTATCAATATGCCAAGGATCAACTAAAGAATGCGTATGGCAACACAGAGGAGATAATGATAGCTATATTTTATCAATTGTCCGATCTTGAGGCTTGCCGTCATGACCGTCAGAGCTTAGAGAAGTTCCGAATCGAAGTCATGAGCCTGACAAATAGTCTCAAAGATTTACATGATTGGGGTGGATCGGAATGGATGGTCAGTTAGATGATTCAGAGGAAACTAGCTAGCAATACAGTACATAAGTTACATTTGAAGTATAGGACTAACCGATTCACAGTACAACAGATTGTTGAGGGGTTGGGCGATATCGTGATTCACCTGAGTATAGGTGAGAGAGACGAGTCACCGCCATCATCACATAAACAAACAGTTAGTTACTCAGAAAACTCGGGAGATCAATTTAAAGCTCAAAAAACTAACATTGGGGTGTACTATGGCAAAGAAGTGTCTAAGACAAGGACTTCTAAGCAGACCCTCAGAGACACTCGTACCAGAATATGCGTGTTCTGCGAAGGCCAGCACACTAGCATGAGTTGCTCTCGGTATGCAACACTGAGCAGTAGGCGGCAGAGACTAAAGGAGTTGCAGCTATGCTTAAGGTGTTGTGGGGGACATGAGACAGAAGATTGCCAGTCACATCTTTCAGAGTGCTATAATTGCCGGAAAGGTAAGCACCATACTGCACTATGTCAAAATAATTTAAGGGAACCCCAGGCTAGTAGGGACGTTTCTCCAGCAGCGATAGAAAGCGAGTCCGAGCCTGAAGTGGTAGCCAGCGTGATTAGTGTGGGCAAAGTCTCTAATCTGAGCGAGAAGCACAGAGTTGCTGCCCTACCTACAGTCATGGCAGGGGTTGTGAACGGGAACAGATCTGAAACAACCCGATTATTCTTTGACTCGGGAGCACAAGTGTCCATGATAACAGAGAAGTTGGTGGCTAAGTTAAAGTTGAAGGCCACCGACAAAGTTAATGCGACATTGGGAGGTGCTACAAGTCAGGGCCCACCCAAGTCTTATGATGTTGTGGATGTCACTGTTAAATTGGGTGGACATTGCAGAAATATTACAGCTTTGGTAGTAAAGACGTTACCTGCGGCTATTACGACCAGAGGTCTTGCAGCAACAACCAAGCGATTGAAAGACCTTAGTGTAAAGCTGGCAGACGAGGACATTACCACTGACACAGTCAGAAATGTAGGTATCCTGGTGGGAGCCAACTATCTAGATGACTTCCTGTCTACACGACGGACTGTTAAGGAAGGAATTGGTTTATACAGATCCCCAGTAGGATATATCATCGGTGGCAGAATTCCTCATGAGTTCCCTGCAACGCCAGAGAGGGGATAAGCTGACACCACGATAGCTGGGGGAGTAGTTAGTTAGTTTGATATCTTTATTATGCACCCCATACCCATCCTGTGGGCGGTAGTCAAAAGATTACAGAGGTACATAATGGGTCCAGGGACTGGACCTCAAAGTTTGATAGCTGAGCAAGTTACAAAGGTAATGAACTCAGATGGTCACAATCATGATAAGTTATAAAGGTAGTTGCATATTACAGAGGTATATATAGGGTCCAGAGACTGGGCCCCAAAGTTTTGATAGCTGAACAAGGTACAATGGTAAGTAATTAATTCACTAGTTACAAGGTAATGAATCATGTAAGTGGGAGTAGTGATAATGAATGTTAGTGTACACGATGAACTGCCAGGTAAGCCAATCCAAGTAGGGAGTGACGAACACTTAGCCACCATGGGGAGACGCTTTTATGGGGTACCTAAAGAGGGAGATAGATTGTCATTAAACCCAGGGAACCTCGTATCAGTGGGAAGAAGGGCTACCAGGGCATATGGGCCACTGGGTGGGAAAGTACGAAGCTGCTCAGACAAGGCTAGACATGTGAAAGATATTAAAGTTAAAGGGAAGGGTGTTAAGACCACCAGAACCCACAAGTTTACACCCCCAGCGGTCAACACGGCGGAAACTGGACAGTCGGAGTTAGACCAGAGTCTGCTCGACGAGAGTGACCGGACGGCACTCATGTCCAGGGCTCGCCGTAAGGGCTTGCGGAAGGTGAACTTGATGTAGACTTATCGTCTACCTTCGCTGGCGGGAGGATGTGGAAACTTTTTGAGTCACTCAAGTTCCACAGGGTAAGTGAGCCGTTTGGAGCCTTAGACATACCACGGATAGGCCCTCGGAGTTTATGAACCCACACACCCAACCAAAACATACACACACATTCAAGTTGGCAGAGGTAACAATTGTGTACATTTTAATTGATAGATTTATTCTCCTAGGAAAGCCTAGGAAAGTTTGTACAGTTAGCAACTAATATTAGGATTATTGAGGCAACGTTAGATATTAATAATGTAGCTCTAGCACCCTAACATAGGTAGTTTTAAGGCCTGAATAGGCGAGCATTAGATTATGTTAGCTAACGAGAACTGGCAGCTCCACACTTGAATCTAAGTGGGAGAGAGCGCCACTTCTTTCTTCTTGACTTGGACATCATGGTGTTAACAGGGTACTAAGAGCTAGAGCTCGGTCCCCCACGTGTCTTCAAAATACTTGCCTGGGAACCAAGAATCACAGAGGCTTCCCGACATACTGTGGATTCGTCTCTGGCCCAGGCCCCCGTACTAAGATAATATACTCTGCATTTCTCTTAGTAAAGCTGGCCGGCGATATTCGGAGTAAGGTGGGGTTATTTGAGCTGTGGGTTATAAGCGGGCGAATGCCCACTATAATGTAATAATTGTGGGCAATCATCCTTAAGTATTAGTCTAGAAGCTAGTGTCATTTACTTCATATATTGCTTAAGGGATATCCTTTGAAACCAGGGAACTCTGAGGTGCAGGAAGGACACTAATTTCCACTTAATTTGCAGATTAAGGCTCTTTCCTTCAAATGGTGTTTGGAGGGGGTTATAGCTTATGAGCCACATGTCCACTCCATCGTGCATGTAGTGGGGAATTCTTTTTACTGCAGTCAGGTAGAAATTTGTCCCATTTTTACTTCAGTCAGGTAGAAATTTGTCCCATAGCCACTTGTAAGTCTGAGAGAAGCGTCTCAGAGTGTCGGTGTCAACAGTGCTTGTACAGAGTGCAGCTTACAAGAAGGCAGTCCCAAGACAAGTTTCTATATAAGGGGTGAGTAATGATTAATTAATTTTGAGTCCTCTCCTCCTTCTCGTTCAATCAGTCCTATATCTAAAACTATACAGTCCACTAAAATTAACAATACCATAATTATTCTTATTATCTATTCAGATTTATTTAACCTGGTCAAGAGCCTAAGTGGGTTCAGAGGGTGTGAAATTATCAAAGTTGTTTAGTTTGATATCTTTATTATGCACCCCATACCCATCCTGTGGGCGGTAGTCAAAAGATTACAGAGGTACATAATGGGTCCAGGAACTGGACCTCAAAGTTTGATAGCTGAGCAAGTTACAAAGGTAATGAACTCAGATCGTCACAATCATGACAAGTTACAAAGGTATTTGCAGATTACAGAGGTATATATAGGGTCCAGAGACTGGGCCCCAAAGTTTTGATAGCTGAACAAGGTACAATGGTAATTAATTCACTAGTTACAAGGTAATGAATCATGTAAGTAAATTTACTTACGTCTGTACATGGTTGCACTCATGAACAAATTATAAAGCAATGAGCAATCTGTTAGTCTACACCCAGCCACAACTGTAATGAGTTATTGGTGCAAATTTTAATTGTTGGGTCACACACACACACATACATATACACATACATATATACACACACATACACACACATACATGTATATACATACACACATACACATACACACATGTACATACACACACACACACACACACGTGTCAATGCTTTATTTACAGGGAGCAAAGTCAGGGTATTTTTCCAGAATGGTCTGTAATATACCACTGTGGATAAAATACTTTGACATATCTTGAACATTTCTGAATGAGTAGTCTCTGAATTCATTAATTTTATCGCACTCCAGTACATAATGACGCAGGGTGTGACAATAATCCAACTGGCAAAGTTTACATCTTGTTTGGTCTACATCTGGTGGTGGTGATTTAACCTGCCAAAGATACTTGTAACCCAGCCGGAGGCGGGCGTAGTGACATCCAAGAGTCTGCTTATTTTGTTGGATGCACCATAGACATGTGGCTCCTCCTGCATGATAGAATGATGATAGATGGACTGACTGGTGTCAAACTCCTGAGTCTTAAGTCAATAAAATTCAGTTGAAGTTCTTTTCGTATTATTGTTCTCAAACTGCTAACTGACAAGCCAAGATTGTAATCTATCCCCTCTTTGAAAGCATAAAACGTAGCCAATTTATCAGTTCTATCATGCATCTGAAGACCAATGTGAGATGGAATCCACAGCATGTGCACTCTGACTCTACTATCCAGAATCCTACCATACCTGTGCCTGGCTTCTGACACGAGCATGCTACAAGTTATACTTGATGAGTTGAGAGCATTTATGGATGACAGAGAATCAGTTACAATTAGAGAGTTAACCTTAGATACATGGACGCATTTGAGTGCAAGGAGTATGGCAAACAGTTCTGTCTGAAGGGTAGAGGCCCAGTTATTGATGCGTGCTCCAATTTCTTTAAGAGAGCCATCACTCTGTATGACAACAGCAGCACTACCAGCTGCACCAGTGGATTGGTGAACAGAACCATCAACGTAAATAATTTGTGAGAGAGTGTGCTGTTTGGCTAAATTATCAATAAAGATTAAGGCATCATGTTTGGCTTCAAGGCGAAGCTTTGGTTGTGATTTAAGAAGTAGTTTGGGGGGAAATGGTAGTTTGGAATGGGGTAATATTCCATGGAGCGGAGAAGTGCCGCTGTTGCCTTACTTGCCACAGATCATGTATCTGATTCATGCGGAGGTCGGTTCCAGTTTTTTCGATCCATCTGGAGGGATGTTCACCAGTGCTGAGGAAAGTTTGGAGGGCTTCTGTGCATGGGTTTGAATGGGCTTGCCTGAGCATATTAACCCCAATTAGGATATTTCTTTCAGTAACACGATCTCTGATGCTTGGAATATCAAGTTCTTTCTGCATATTTAAAATTTTGGCAGTACGAGGGCATCCTAAAATGATCCTCATTGCTTCGTTCTGCAGTTTTTCCAACCCTCCAAGCTTCCAGTCAGACACAAGAGCAAGTAGTGGGGCAGCATAATCAACTAATGATCTAATATAAGCAAGATACATCATTTTCACAATTTTAACATTAGCACCATACCTGGGGTGAAACCCTGCCACAACTCTAAGTGCTCTCAGCCTTTCTTTGTATTGACGACAAAGTCTCGTTACAACAGGTCCCAGTAGTGGGACCTCAAATCCTAGATACCTGTATCTGTTTACATATTCTAGAAGAGACCCATCATGCAACTGGATCTGGCGAACTGTGCCTCTCTGTCGAGGAGGACGCCTATTGTGTATCTTTGTTTTATCAGTAGAGATTATCAACCCCAGGTCCTGACACGAGGCTAGTACATGGTTAAGGATGTTTTGGGTGTTGGAGAATCCGGTGGTGTGAATCATTATATCATCAGCAAAACTGATCATATAATGATGGGGCTGGCTAGGCATAGCATTAAGTAAGGCATTAATTAGAATATTGAATAGAGTGGGACTGAGCACACCTCCCTGTGGGGTTCCTAATTCAAAGTCTTTAGTTATACTTATATGCCCCTGGAACAACACAGAAGACTTTCTGTTGGACAGGTAGCCTTTAATCCAGCGAAGAAGCCATCCTCCAACATCCATTCTGGCAAGTTCACTAATGATTACATGTCTGTTGGCAACATCAAAAGCAGATTTAAGGTCAAGGAAGGTAGTGTATGAGCTGTCAGTGTGCAAAGTGAGAAAGGTGGCTATGCATTGGTGCACACTCCTTCCATGCATGAAACCATGCAACCGGGGGACAAAAATGTTTGATTCTGTACATGAGACGATTAAGAATCATCCTCTCAAATGTTTTACATAAGCAGCTAGTAAGAGATATTGGGCGCAATGAATTTTGTTGATTGGGCTTAGGAATGGGAATGATGAGGCTGTTGGTAGAAGATTTAGGGAGCTCCCCAGTTACATAGCTCATGTTGTATAATTCGAGTAAAGGATTGCCTGGTACTCGACACAGCAATCTTAGTATATTGTAGGTAATACCATCCTCACCAGGTGACGTGGAGTTGCCTTTAGTTAGTGCTGCATCAAGTTCAAAGTCAGTGAAAGGAATGTTACAGTCATCTTCCTTGCTGAGCATAAAACAAACAAGTCTCTCCCTAGCATCATATTTGTCATTTAATTTCGCCTGTGTGGTACTGGGAAGATTTTCATAGCTTGATGTAACAGCCCAAGCACTGACTAGCTCATTCGCCCTATGTAAGGGATGAGGGTGTGCAATCTGACCGGTTCTGTTACCCTTAATTCTATTTATGTCCCTCCATGCTCGGCTAAGTGGGGTGTGAGCATTGAGACCATTGACAAATTTTTCCCAGTCAATCATTCAACGCCCAGCCCTGGTTGTGTGCGGGTGCTCGTCGTGACCTCTGGTGGCCGCATCGTGAAATTTTATTTTCACTGTCATGGCGGAGGGCTACAGGAGGAGGGTTAATACTGTTGGAATTGAGATTCTACAGGGAGCAGTGTACCCGTCCAACGCGGATATTGTTCTACCTGCGATTCTGCGTGATGTGCTGGGAGTGGACCATTCGAATGTATGGGATATCCCTCAATGGAGCGAGAGGCTGTTTGTGAAGTTTGCATGTTCGGGGGCGTATCATAGGATCGTGGATACGTTTCAGGACAAGAGGCTGGTGGTGTTATCAGGCCTTGAGGTATGTGTCCATGATGTGTCAGCCACCTACAAGTGGGTGAAGCTGAAGAATGTGCCTTTGAGGCGGGAGAATGTGACATTACTGAAGCCATGCAGAAATATGGCATTGTTCATGCAGTAACTGTTGGCAGGTGGGCGAATGGGCCCTATGCTGGGATGTTGGAGGGGACGTATTCCGTCAAGATGACGTTACGTCAGGAGATCCCTTCTTATGTAATAATGACTGGTTTTCGCACGCAGGTGTATGTTACATATGTTGGGCAGGTTCGAACCTGTCGGTTATGCGGACAGCAGGGACACCTGGCGGCTGACTGTAATCGAAGGAAGACGGAAGTGAGGCGAGGTGTGGACGAGGACGTGAGACCCAAGGAGGTTTCAACAATTCTGACAGAAGATTGACGTGTGGACGAAGGGCAGGAGGGCATGGTGCGTCAGTCGTGGAGCGAGGAGGTGGAGCAGGTGGAAGGGCAGATGGGAGGCGAGGGTAATGTGTCGTCTGTGGCATCAGAGGAACATAGTACGGCGTCTGTTGCTGATCATCAGGGGATGCATGGGGAGGAGGCAGAGATTTTAAAGGACCTACGGGAGTTCATACAGGGAGATAATTTGTCGATGGAAGAAGTTTTCTGTTTTGGAGCGAGGTGATTTCAAGAATGATCAAAATGAGGCTGTTGTTGAGAATGATATGTGTAGGGAAGTGAATAACATTCAGGTATCTGTGGTAGTAGCAGAGGTTCATAGGGAAGAGGAAATGGAGTTAGTTGAGGAGAAAGGGGAGTCCAGGAAAAGGCCGGGGGAGGATTCTGAGGATGACTTGTTGACAGCTGCACAAAGGCCTGGGAAAAAAGTGTGGGCAGATGTGGTGCGGGGGAAAGGAGGTAGGTCAAAGGGTACTGGGGTGCTAGGGAAGTAAAGGAGGATGGGAGGGTAGGAGGGGAAGGATGGGGAAGGACATATGATAATGGAAAAGAGAGTACTGAAGCCAAAGGGCAAACCCCAGTCTTACGTTTCAGGTGTGTAACATTTAATGTGAATGGCCTCAGGAATGAGGTGAAACGTAAATGGGTGGAGGTAACTTTGCGGAGGTGGAAAGTTGATGTTTTCTTTTGTCAAGAGCATAATTATAGGAAAGGTAATGAGCTAGCAATAAAGGGGTATAGGATTTTTGCGTGTGATGCACGGGCATTTAAAGGGGGGGTGTTGGTAGGAGTCAGTGAGTTATGTCCATTCACTTTGGAGTCTTGGGAGGATGTGGGTGGTAGAATAGTTAGAGTAAACGGGGATTGGGGTGGAGTACAGGTGAGTTTCCTGGGAGTATATATGCCAGCTATAAGCAATAGGAGACTAAAGGATGATTTTGTAAACAATGAGTTGGCGTATCTGTCCGAGTTTGCCTCAAGTGTCTATAATTGCTGGAGATTGGAATTGTGTGATTCGGATTAGAGACGTCGAGCCACGGGGTGGGGGTGTGTGTTGGGGTCGTTGAGGGTGTGTTGGGGGCAGTGGGAGTGGTAGACGTGGTGGGGGACGGGGAGAAATGGTGGAATATACCTTTGTGAGGAAGGATTATGCAGCACGACTGGACAGAATATATGTGACAAGGGCGGTGGATGTTCGGAGGGTGGAATGTGTCGATGTGGGTTTTCGGATCATAGGGAGTGTTGTTTGAAGGGGGTGGGACGGGGCAGTGAGTGTGTATAAGAGTTATTGGAAATTGAATACGAGATTATTGAAGAGGGAAGGGGGCTGAGATGTTTGAAGAGTGGTGGGGAGGGTGTGGAAGGGGGTGGGGGTGTCAAATGGGATTGTCAGATGGTGGATGGAGAGGGGAAAGAGGAAATTAGGAAGTTTTATGGGTGGGTCGGTAGGGAAGATAGCAGGAGTAGGTTTGAGTATCAGAAATATTTGGAGGGTTGTTACGTGATTGTCAGGCGGGGATTGGGGGAGGAGAACGGCAGAGGTAGTGGAATTGAGGGGTATGTTACGGGATTTACAAGAGGAACGGTTTCATGCCTTACGGGTTAGGAGTGGTATGGAGGAGGTTTTATGGGAAATAAGGCTTCAAAGGTGGTTTTAAGGAATTTTGAGAAACGTAGGAGGGGATGTTAATTTTGTCTTTGAAAGTGGAGGGGGTGGATGGGTATCAGGAGGAGGGTTTTAAGAACGACGGAGGGCATGGGGGTACACGGAAGGATGGTTTCGTGTTCAATACAGGAAGGAAGGTCAATCAGGTGGAAAGAGAAGGGTTATGCAGGGCATAGGGAGATTCTTGAGTGTGGAGGAGGGAAGAGAGTGCGGGGCAGAGATTTTGGAGGAGGGGGTTTGGGAAGCCGTGCAGGGTTTGAGGTTGGGAAGTCACCTGGGATCGATGGGTTGCCGGGGGATTTGTACGTAACTCATTGGGAGGTTTTAAAAGGGGTTCTCGTGAGGTTGTTTAATGGGTTGAGGGAGGATGGTTTCATGGGGAATCAATGAGGACTGGGGTAGTAGTATTAGTGGCGAAGGGAGATTCTCCTGAGGGCTTAAGTGATTATAGGGGTCTGGCTTTGTTGACGGCGGATTACAAAATTTTTGCAAAGATTTTGGCAAATAGGATCAAGAGGGGTTTAGGTGGAGTTTTGCATGAGGGTCAATTTGGGGTGCCTGGAAGGAGTATTCGTACAGGGCATCGGCGAATTGCAGTTTATTGAGAAAGTGAGGAGGGGGGTGTTAGATTGGATTGGCAGAGAGCATATGACAGGGTTGATCGAGAAATGTTATTAGCAATATTGGAGAGGCAGGGTTTTGGGAAGGGTGGTAAGGTGGGTCGAAACATTGTATGCAGGTGCGTTATTACGAGTGCAGATTAATGGGAAGGTGGGAAGGGCAGTGGAAATGCAGAGGGTTCGACAGGGTTGTCCTCTGTCGAGACCTTTCACACTTTTGCAGGATCCTTTTTACAGATTGGTAGAGCGGGGTTGAGGGAGGGTCTGAGGAGAGGAGGAGGTGGGTGGTATGGTTGGTTATGTTGATGACACCACGGTGTTGGTTAGGAAGTAGTGGCAATTGAGTAAGTTGAATGATTTGATAGAACGTTTTGGGAGGGAACAGGGATGAGGGTTAATGGGGGAAGTCTAATTTATTGGAGGTAGGAAGTTGGTCTGGGGGAACGTTGGGGTCACGGAGGGGTTGGAATTGTGTAGAAATGATTAAGATATGCGGTATAGTTTTTAGTGCAGATGCGGTAGTGGCGCGGGAGGTGAATTCAAGGATGGTGGTGGATGCGGCAATTGGAAGGATGAGGGGCTGGGGAGTGGGAGAGGTGACATTACTGCAAAGAGTTATTGTTATAAATGTGTTGGTGTATAGCAAATTATGGTTTAGGGCGGTGGTATATCCTCTCTTGGAGGTGGATGTGCAACGTTTGTTGAGTAATGTTTTAAGGTTCGTATGGGGGCATGGGAGACACTGGCTAAGTAGGGAGGTAGTGGAAACCAAGACAAGGTGGGGAGGGATAGGGTTGATACCGTTGAGGTGTAGATTACGAAGTGTGTTTGTGAGGCATGAATTTCTGATGCGAGGAGGGGAGGGGGGAAGAAGAGTGGGGTTAGTAATGAAGGAGGTGTGCAGATGGTGGGGAAGGAAGGATATTTTGGTATGTGAGGCAATTTTACGAGGGTTAATGGTGATGAAAGAGCCGGGGACAAGTAGGGTTAGTAGGTTGGATAGGTTGGGCTCGGAGGGGAGGGAGGTGCAGGGGAGAGGGGTTTATCCCCTGTATGATTGGCAAGGAATATGGAGGTGGTTTCAAAGCTAAAGTTACATCCTAAAGGTGCGAGAGGTAGGATATAGGCTTTTGCAGGGGGTTTTGGCTTCTAGAGCTCAATTATACGTCATGGGGTTGGTAGCTGATGGGGTTTGCGGTAGGTGTGGTGAGTTGGAAACGACATATCATGTCGTTTATTTTTGTGATGGATTGCAGGAGGTGAGAGAATGGTTTGGGGGGGTGTTACGACAGGTGGGGGAAAGGGAGGTTTCGGTTCTGAGGGCGCTGAGTTTGGATCTGGGGCAGTTTTCGGACAGCATACGCAGAGGGTTGTCTTATTTGGTATTGGATTATGTTTATATTTCATGGAGTTGGAGGGAAGAGGAGGGAGGGCACGTATTGGGGCATTGGGAGCGGCTTTTTATAGGACTAAGTGTAGGAACAGGGAATTATATGGTAGGGCGTGGGATGGGGCTTTCTCGCAGCCTTATCGAGAGATGACAGTGCATGGGTTAAGGGGCGTGGGGAGGAGAGGTTAGTGGGGGAAGGAGGGGGATGGGTTAGGGGTGGTGAACGGGGATGGGTAAAGTAGTGGGAATGTGTAGATGATAGGTAAGGGGGGCTAGGTGGGTTCTTAGGTGGAAGGCCGTTAGGTGGGGGAGGGTGTAGATCAGTGGGGAAGAGGCTGGGGTAGTTTGTGCTTCAGTACATCTCTGAGTACGAGAACCTTCTATGCCAAGGTTGGTTCCGATTTGGATAAGATGCATACAAGGATTGTATAATCATTGATGTTCATATATTTTGGGCCTTCTGTGTAAGGTCATTATTGGAGTAAGTTATTTTTGTTATGTTTGTGTTTTCTGTGTTTTGTGTTGAAATCAGAGATCATTATATAAGAAATATGTAGCATTTGTGTGTGTGCGTTGTTTATGTTATGTTTTCTTGTTTGAGGATTGTGTCCAAGGAGGGGTATGCATGTGGGGTATATGGGTAGTTCTTTATAAGAAGTGTATAACTCTTCTTGTCTATATTTTGTTATATCATATTTTGTGTATAGATCAGAAGTATACTAAAGGTGGCCTTAAGTATATGGGGCTTGGTGGTTGTAAGAATTTTTGGGGAATAGGAAGGATATGTAGTTGTCAGGTATATATTGGTGTTTAATGTATCCCATGGTTGGGAAGGTATATATGTTTTTTTTATACGATTGTGTCATGGGTATATATGTTTTCATTCCTTGTGTGGTCATTGTTTTGTGGTTTTTTGTTTTGTCTTATGGCATAACAATGCGTGAACGATCTTGGAGGGGGGTGCTGTAAAAAAGGGTGAGATTGTAGTTGTTTTTTGGTGTGCCTTGAAGCTTTCCCCTAGAACTTATTGATTTAGGTATATATTTCGTCTGTTATAGCGAAAAGGAAGGAACCATGGAGTGTGATGTAATATTATTTTGGTACTAAGCATTTAGTGTGGGGAAGTTGGTTTTTAGTTGTTTTGGTTTTAAATTTTATGAAAAAAAGGAATATCTATGTCATGATGTTTTAAGCAGATTTCAATAAAATATAAAAAAAAAATTTCGCCGTGGTACTGGGAAGATTTTCATAGCTTGATGTAACAGCCCAAGCACTGACTAGATCTTTTGCCCATGTAAGGGATGGGGGGGAATCTGACCAGTTTTTTTTTCCCTTAATTTATTTATGTCCCTCCATGCTCGGCAAATGGGGTGTGAGCATTGGGGACCATTGAAAAATTTTTTTTCCCTTTTGGGTTTCCGCGCTCTGTCAAAATTTTTGGCAGAAAGGGCAGTTTGAAAGAGTCCCCCGATTCCAGGGGTACGAGGGGTTTTATAGGCTAGCCTATTCTGGGGGCAACGTTTCAGTGTTGGGGAATTTAAGATCATTGTAATAAGAGGGGATTAAGGGGGGTTTTGATTTTATGGAAGTTTGGTTGGGGGTTAAAAATTTTTCCCGGGGGTTTTTTTAGGCGGCTAAAATAGTTCTAATACTGCTCCCCAAGGTCATTTTAAAGGTCTCAACAGAGGAACCTCAGGGGAATTTACCAATCAGTCACATGTGCAACAAAGTCCTCATATTGATCGGGGGGGGAAATTTAAAAAAGTTTGTTTTAATATTCCCCAGGAAGGATAGTATTACCTATATCTAGTGAGGTTAGCCGGGGGAAAGGTCTGGGGATATATCTGAAAAAAGGTAGACTAAAAATTTGGAGAAGTAATTTTAAAACCAAGACACAGACGGTCCTCCATGGGGTTTTTGGGGGTTAAGGGGCACCAAAAATTTAAAATTTTATGACTTTTTAAAAAGTGACAAAAAATTGGTTCCATTACGATTTTTTAAATGTGAGCTTCCAATGTTTTTTTGTTTTTCATTATAATTCCAAAAGATCAGGGGGGTCAGACCGGCACAAGTTGGGGGCTCCAAGTAATTGAATTTATCAGCGGGAAACATACAAATTAAATATGTTGAGAGCAGAGTTCCCAATATAAATCCTAACACCATGGTTTTTCCCGTCCCCCTGTTTTCTTGTGTAAAAAAATTGAGGGGGGAAATTTTTTAATATATAGAACACAATTTTTTTTGATTTGAGGTTATTTTTAACAAATGATGGCAATTTGGGGGGGAATTTTCGGGGGCTCGCACCCTTAGACACACAATATCAATGGGTTGGGGGTTACTTTATGATGAAGGTAAAAGGAATCTTTTTAAGTGATGCGATTTTCCCCGCTAAAAATATTAAGTTTATACACATTTTGATCCATTATAGAAGTCCTGGAATCTGGCTTGTTTCAGCATAATGAAAAAATTTTTCATATAAAAAGGGAGACCCTAATGTCAGCAGTGTTCCCCCGGTCCATGAGCGGCACTACCAGTTGTGAGGCCTGTGGCAGTCTTTGTTTACACAGAGACGACGCGTTTATGTGTGAATGATAGGTGGCACTACGAGTCTGTTTTTTTTGGGGTGCCCAAGCATGGGCCCTCCGCATGATAGAATGATGATAGATGGACTGACTGGTGTCAAACCCTGAGTCTTAAGTCAATAAAATTCAGTTAAATTTTTTTCTATTATTGTTCTCAAACTGCTAACTGACACGCCAAGATTGTAATCCCCCCTTTGAAAGCATAAAACTTAGCCAATTTATCAGTTCTATCATGCATCTGAAGACCAAGGAGAGGGGAAACCACAGCATGTCACTTGACCTACTTTCCCAAACCTACCATACCTGTGCTCCTGACACAAACATGCTACAAGATACTTGATGAGTTAGAGCTTTTTTGGATGACAGAGAATAATTAAAATTAGGTCAACCTTAGATACATGGACGCAGAGTGCAAGGAGTATGGCAAACAGTTCGTTGAAGGGTAGAGGCCCAGTTATTGATGCTCCAATTTTTAAAAAAGGGGAAAAACCATCCCCCCCTTTGACAACAGCAGCACTACCAGCTGCACCGGGGGTTGGGAACAGAACCATCAACGTAAATAATTTTGAGATGTGTGTTTTAAATTATAATAAAAGTTTAAATCATGTTTGGCCAAGGCGAAGCTTTGGTTGTGATTTAAGAAGTAGTTTGGGGAAATGGAGGGGGGGTAGTTTGGGGAAGGGTTAATTTCCATGGAGCGGAATGCCGGTTGCCTTACTTGCAAGATCATGTATCTGATTCATGCGGGGGGCGGTTCCCCTTTTTTATCCATCTGGAGGGGGGTTCACCAGTGCTGAGGAAAGTTTGGAGGGCCTGGCAGGGGTTTGAAGGGCTTGCCTGAGCATTTAACCCCAAAGGATATTTCTTTCAGTAACACGATCTCTGATGCTTGGAATATCAAGTTTTTTCCCAATTTAAAATTTTGGAGTACAGGGCATCCAAAATGATCCTATTGTTGTTCTGCAGTTTTCCAGCCCTCCAAGTTTTCCGTAACACAAAAACAAGTAGGGGGCCCGCATAATCAACTAATGATCTAATATAAACAAGAAAATCTTTTTTCCTTTTAAATTAGCACCATACCTGGGGTGAAACCCGCCAAAACCTAATGCCCCAACCTTTTTTGTATTGACGACAAAGTCTCGTTAAAAAAAAAGGTCCAAGTGAGTGTAGAGGAGAGAGAGATTTTGGGAATGTTAAGGAATGTATAGAATTTTTTAACCAAGGGAGAGAATTGTGGTAGGGGCCAAATGCTAAAGTAGGAGAAACATGATAGAGGGGGTGGTAGGTAAGTTTGGGGTGCCAGGTATTATATTATATTATTTTATAATATCTATACCCCAGGGCACTATATGACCTGTAAGAGTTTAGAGTCCCCAAGTGAGTAAAGTTTTAAAGAAATTTTTTAGAGAAATTAAAAGCATTTATCCAAAGTAGGACTGGTGATGCCCCTTTTGGGGTTTTTTGCGCTTTTTTTATTTAATAATTTCCAAGGAATTGAACCCAAACCCCCCTTCCCTTTGGGCTCAAACCTGATTCTTTCAGGACTGTATGACTGATGATGAAAAAAAAATAATTTTTATCATTCAATTGAAGGTTACGTTTAAGACCGGGGCTGACCCGGGGCTTATATAATAATAATATTTTATACTTTTTTAAAATTTTAAAAATTTTATGGTAGACATAGTTTAATGTTATTACATAGTTATTATTTTGTTTTTAAAAGAGATGTACACCCCAAAACCCAAAAGTATTGGGGGTTAAAAGGGAAACTAATTCAGACAGGAAAATTAATTAAATACTTACTAATTCTGATAGGTAAAGTAAAGAAAATTTTTATTTTTTTGCATTTATACATAGGTATTGGTAGTTACAATTATAAATTGAAGTGCAAGGAGAGCCACTGACATGCCATGGATGGGGCAGCAATCTAATGAATAGACTATGTAAATAATATTAGGAAATTGATTGAGTTTATTCATTATAAATTTGTTTCAATTTACAATAGATGATATTATAATGTTATAATTACAATATGAAGATATTCAAAAAGTGTTTGGAGGATGGTAATATAAAAAAAATATTTTAAAGGGAAAAAAACATTGAGCATTTTTTAAAGTAATTTATAGTATGAGGATTTATTTTTGGGGTGATAGGGGTAAATAATATTAACATATTAGTAAAAATTTAAATTGTTTTAGGGATAATAATATTGACTTTTTTGAAAGTTGTTTAAGGAATATTTAGTTTAGGGTGAGAGGTTTTTGAAAGAGTCTTAAATTGTTTTTCCCGACAAGATTAACTTAATATATACGGGGAATGAATTCCAGATTGGGGGGCCCTTTTGTGTGCATAGAATTTTACATATTGATATTAAGGGTATATAAAAGTGATCTGTGTTTTTGGTTGTGGTCAGGTCCTTTAAGGGGTTGGTGAGTAGAATTTTGAGCGGAGGTTTTTTTAGAGGTAGAGTTTATGTATGAAAGGGAACAAGAATACGATGAATGTTTTTTAGGTGAGTAGTTTTGACTTTTGAAAGGTGGAGATGCTGTTAAGGGAATTTTTTATCATTCTGACTGCAGCCTTTTACTGGTTATGAGTGGTCTAAGGTGATTTAATGTTGTTGATCCCCATGCACAGATTACATAGGTGAGATAAGGGTAGATAAGTGAATGATATAGGAAGGATAGCTGGTTGTGGCACATAATAGCTTATCTTTGATAATATGTACTGTCTTTGAGATTTTCTTGGAAATATGTTGTATGTGTGTTTGGAATTTAAGACTACTGTCAAGGTGGATTCCTAGGAATTTTCCCTCTGTGTCTTGTGATGGGTGAATCATTGAGTGTTATGTTAAGTGGAACATTTGTGGCTTTGCTTCCAAACTGTATGAAGTAGGTCTTGTCAGTATTGAGAGTAAGTTTGTTAGTCGTCATCCATGTTGATATTTTCTGTAATTCGGCATTAACAGTGTTGGCCAGTGTGACTGGATTTGGGTGAAGAAGACATATGTTGTGTCATCTGCAAATAATATGGGTTTGAGTAGTTGTGATGCATTCGGTAGGTCATTTATGTAAATGAGGAATAGGAGTGGACCCAGGACACTTCCTTGAGGGACTCCGACTGTAAGTTATTGTGTGGAAGAGTTCGCTCCATTCGTGTACACGTATTGGCTTCTGTTACTAAGGTATGACTTTAGGTAGTTGAGTGGGTGCCCCCTTATACCATAGTGTGCTAATTTTGTGAGCAGTAAATCATGGTCGACTGTATGAAAAGCTTTGCGTAGATCAATGAAGACCCAATATTCCAATGGGACTTCTTTCTTCTCAAGTGCGGTGTATATTAACTCTAGCATGTATTAGGGATGTATCGGATGTGAAAAATTTAAATATCCGGTATGCGGATGTGTATACGGATGTCTTACTTACTTATTTTGCGGATGCGGATGCGGATATCTGCTTACAGTAAAATACGGATGCGGATGGGATATCTGCTTACAGTAAAATACGGATGCGGATGGATATCTGCTACAGTAAATGCGGATGCGGATCGGATATCTGCTTACAGTAAAATGCTGATGCGGATGCGGATTACGGATGTCACATTTTGACATCCGGGCGGATCGGATGCGGATTTTGCAGGACAGTCATAAAATACCTGTTTTTTGTTTTTTTACCATAAGAACATAAAAAGGAGGAACACTTAACAGGCCTATCCCCATCAGGCGGTCCATGAAAAAACCAACCAAAAAATATTTCCCCAACCCATCCCCATCCAAGCAAGAACCCCGACAACCCCCTCCCCAACCATTGTCAAGTCCGCAAATCCAACCCCTCTCATCACAAGAACCGAATGAAAACCCGGGTCACCATTTGGAAGACCCGGCCGGGACCGGCGAACATACAGCAATGTTAAGTAAAAGGACACAAATAAAACAAGAGACATTTTATTGTGCAACGTTTCGCTCCCAGGAGTTTTTTCAACCGTTCAAACAATGCATGGACACACAGGGTATATAGGTTAAATGAGACAAAAAAATGTCTCATATTGCATTGTGTTTTTATTAACATATTGTCGGTAATTCTACCAATATTAATACAAGAACACAGAAATAAGGAACAATGCAGCAAGCAAACTGGTCCACCAGGTAGGCCCCCTTTAACCCCAAAAAACCAACTCACAAAAAAAAAACCCTACCCAACCCATCTACCCATCCATGGAATATTTTTTGATAATTAGGCACTAAAAATAGGGTACTAAAGGGGGTGAAGCCCCTGGTTCACCACAAGAGCACCAAAGGAGCTGAAGTAGGTGGGGGCCCAAAGGGTTAGGAATAAAACCCCAAAGATAAAGATTTTGCGGTAAACGCAACCCGGCTGATGGACTGACCACCCAAACCCCCCTGTTCTTGATTCCCCTTTTGTATGGATGATGAAACTGTGTGGCAAACGTTTCCTCAATAAAGATACATAAGAACATAAAAAAGAAACACTGCAGGGCCTGTTGGCCCATACTAGGCACGTCCTTCCCAATCCATCCCATAACAGAATATTTCTCAATGATATGTGTTTAATAAACACATAAGCAGTATAAGGGATCCTTTATTGTGTTTATTTTTCCATTGTGTCGATATTTTATACCATTTTTTCCATTGCATATGTGTCTAATTTATCACCCTAGTGGGGTTATTAAGTAGCCCCTTGGGTATTTTTAAATTTGGGTTTGGGAAAAATTTCATGAGTGAGGGGGGTTGGTTTTGGGGACTTGCAATGATTTAAAATAATTATCGTTTTTTTTGGATAGAATTAAAAATTTTGGTTGGGGCAAATATTCTATTAGTGGGGGGGTTTGGAAAACCTGGATGGGCCAAGGGCCGCTGCAGTTTTCCCTTTTTTTATTTTCTTCTCTCCAGGGTTGTTAAATATTTGAAGCTGCAATGTTAATTTGTAAATCATAAAAAAATTTGTGAAAAAAACATGAAGCTCTGTAATTTAGGTTTAATATCCGCCCATCCGCTTTGTTGTTCCGGGGCGGATGCGGATATTTATTTAATAGTGATTACGGATGCGGGGGGATGGGGGTGTCATTTAGAAAAATACGGGTGGGGTGGGGTGTCTCATTTAGAAAAATACGGATGGGATGCGGATGTCTCATTTGAACAAAGGATGCGGATGCGGATGGGGGGTCTCATTTAGAAAAATACGGATGCGGATGCGAACGAAAAGAATTTATGCGGGTGTCCGGGGTGCGGATGCGGATACGGATATCCGATACATCCCAATGTGTATAATAGCATCGTTTGTGCTCTTGTTTCCGAATCCAAATTGATAGGGTGAGTACATTTTAGACAGGTAGGAATAGATCTTCAGAATTAATTTTCGAAGATTTTTTTAAAGCAGTGGTAAATTAAAAATTTGGGCTATAATTATCCAAGTCTGTTTGATCCCCCCTTTTTGGATCGGGGGGACCCTACTATTTTGAGAATTGATGGGAAAAAGAGGCTTCAATGGATGTTGCCACTGTCAAGATGTATTCCTAAAATTTTCCCCCTTGAGTTTTGCGATGGGGGCCCGTTTATCATTATGTTAATGGGGCGTTTGCGGGGTTTAAATATTATAACAATATGTGCAAAAGAGAGAGAGAACATAAGAAAGGAGGAACACTGCAAAAGGCCTTGGCCCATACCTTAGCAACAGAAACCAATATGTGTACACAAAGGAGCTAGCTCCAGGCAAACTATTACCGTAGGGTCCCACAGGGGAAATGTTCTTATCTCTTTTCATTTACATTAACGACCTACCAAATGCATCTCAACTACTCAAACCCATACTTTTGCAGATGACACTACATACGTTATTCCCCCTAGCCCAGAAAACTAGCCAACCTGCAAATACTGAATTGCAGAAAATATCTACCGGATGATGACCAACAAACTTACTCTCAATATTGATAAAACCTTTTTTATCCAGTTTGGGAACGGCCAAACCCACCACTTAACATAATGAAAAGGGCCCTTTACAAAACTCACAGGGGGAAAATTTTAGAATACATTTGACAGTGGCCCAAATTTCAGACACATATCAAAAATCTCCCCAAAAAGTCTCAAAGACCGGGGAAACTATCCAAGATAGGTACATGTTCCACAACCAGCTTCCCCTTCCCTATATCCCCACTATTTACCCCACCCCCTATGGAATCTGGCATGGGGGGCCACATCAAAATCATCTCAGACCACTAATAAAAACAAAAAAGGAGCAGTTAGAATGATAACAAACCACCAGACAACATATTCACCAATATTCAAAAAATAAACTTACCACCATACAAGACATCCATACTTTTACTTCCACATACAAAACACTCTATCAAAAAACCCACCATAAATTTTCCCCTTACAATTTTTTAAAGGACACATGACCATAACACTAGACACAGATCACCGAGCCCCTGTCCATCAACACTATGTAAAAAAACAAGCACATAAAGGCAAAAAAATTTGAATTAACCGCTTTTCCCCAAAAAACCCTACCTGTACCCCAATTCAAAACGATGCTAAAAACCACCTTTCACCCAAAGATAATTGCTCCATATCAACCATTCCCCAAAGTGAATAATCACTTAACGTAAAACCTGACTTTAAAGTCAATGTAATGTATGAATGAACGATTGAATGAATAATGAAAACCGTTATGAAAAAATTTTTTAGCTAATTTTTCCCAACACTTTAATTTTTAAAGACCACGTAAACTAACTGAATAATTTTTTTAAATTTTTTTAAATTGTTATCTCACTAATTAGTTGCATTCTCAATAAATTCACAATTAATTGATATTTCAACTTATATTCAAACTTTAAAACTTGATAAGCAACTTTCTTATTTTATAAATTATCAACCATCTTTTTATTATTTTATTTTTTCTA
>WNWK01028797.1:0-25013 GCA_009830355.1 Cherax destructor | reverse complement strand
ATCCCTGCGACTCAGGTATGACAACTGTTTCTGAATTCATATATGGAAGATACTGGAGGAATTACCTGAAGTCTATCTGAAGTCGATTTCGGGGGTAACCGCCCACGGTCGTGTCCCAGACTAGGCCTCCCTGTTGCTGACCTGCTTGGCCAGGCTGTTGGGGGCCAGCCGTATGCAGTTCAGGGTATTCACCACAGCCCTGTCGATCAGGAACTGACTAGGGGATCTTATCAAGTTTCCCATGAAGACAGTCAAAGGTTTGTTTGTGATACCTCATATATGAAGGAAGGGTATTGAGGAGTCTTGGTTCCCTTACACTTAATGAGTTCTTAGTGTACTCATCTCGCCCATGCTTTTCACTGGAGGTATTTTGCACAATTTGCCAAATCTTTTCCTTTCATATGGATTGAGTTTTGTGTGCAGGTTTGGGACCAGTCCCTCCAGAATTTTCCAGGTGTAGATTATAATGTATCTTTCTCGACTACATTCCAAGGAGTACGAGTTATAAAGGCTCTCTGTATATTTTCCAGCTCTGCAGTTTCTAATGCCTTGAAGTGGACCTTTACTATACAACAGATGATGACATTAACTTGGGTGACTGGAAACATTAAGTAACACTTTAACGTTCCATCACAGAACTTCTGGAGGGAATTTTAACTCGTCTCATTATGCTGATGAACAAGACCAAGACTTTGATTCCAGTTACTTTCACCAAATTTTATTTAGTTTTGCAACAAATTTCAGTTATAAGTGGCGCTATATGAGACATTTGGAACGGAGTGGCTTGTGAATTTGAACTAAATATTATATACTATTTATTACTTTTTAGTAAAGAAAATAGTACTAAAATATTTAGAATAAAATGCAAATCTTAAAAAATATAAAATATAACTTGAAACCTTGAAAATTTATTAAAAAAAAATGGAGAAATGCAGAAAATACTAGACAAATATTCTATAAACTAAAATCACAAAACAAATACAGTGCTAGATGCGTCATTAATTCTAAATGTGAAAGATGTCTAAGCAATTCCTTGTATGTACGTCCCTCTAGACCTATGTCTGTCAGTCTGTGTGCAGCATAATTTACAGGGCTGCCTCTCTGGAACCTGAGGCAGCTGAATAATAATGGTGGTTGAGTCTAAATCTAGAGGCAACGTAGAATTTTGTCCCTGCTTTGTGGTGTTGCCTCTGTCCTCTTTCTTATCCACGTGGAATGAGGCTTCTTGTGGCATAAATTGTTTACAGGTAATGACACCCGAGTTCTGACTTCTATGAGGGGAATAAGGGGTTCTCTTTGAAATATTTCTAGTTTTGTAGAACTATCTATGGTCAAAAAGCTTCATGTACCATCGTGTGGTGTTTTGTTAAGATAGTTGAGCATGTTACTCTTGTCAGTACCACCCATGTTGTCAGTACCACCCATGTTGTCAGTACCACCCATGTTGTCAGTACCACCCATGTTGTCAGTACCACCCATGTTGTCAGTACCACCCATGTTGTCAGTACCACCCATGTTGTCAGTACCACCCATGTTGTCAGTACCACCCATGTTGTCAGTACCACCCATGTTGTCAGTACCACCCATGTTGTCAGTACCACCCATTTGTCAGTACCACCCATGTTGTCAGTACCACCCATGTTGTCAGTACCACCCATGTTGTCAGTACCACCCATGTTGTCAGTACCACCCATGTTGTCAGTACCACCCATGTTGTCAGTACCACCCATGTTGTCAGTACCACCCATGTTGTCAGTACCACCCATGTTGTCAGTACCACCCATGTTGTCAGTACCACCCATGTTGTCAGTACCACCCATGTTGTCAGTACCACCCATGTTGTCGAATAGTACCACCCATGTTGTCAGTACCACCCATGTTGTCAGTACCACCCATGTTGTCAGTACCACCCATGTTGTCAGTACCACCCATGTTGTCAGTACCACCCATGTTCCAGTTGTAATCTTTGATGACCTTAGGGCAGATACCTACACTTTCTTCTTGGCACTGTTATCTTACATGAGGCACCTGCTGATAGGGTGAATGCCAGCATCAGAAGATATCATAGTGGTTACCTTCCTATCATTCCACTGTGAGGCCAACACTCCATTACTGTGAGGCCAAGACTCCATCACTGTGAGGCCAAGACTCCATCACTGTGAGGCCAAGACTCCATTACTGTGAGGCCAAGACTCCATTATTGTGAGGCCAAGACTCCATCACTGTGAGGCCAAGACTCCATCACTGTGAGGCCAAGACTCCATCACTGTGAGGCCAAGACTCCGTCACTGTGAGGCCAAGACTCCATCACTGTGAGGCCAACACTCCATCACTGTGAGGCCAACACTCCATTACTGTGAGGCCAAGACTCCATCACTGTGAGGCCAACATTCCATCACTGTGAGGCCAAGACTCCATCACTGTGAGGCCAACATTCCATCACTGTGAGGCCAAGACTCCATCACTGTGAGGCCAACACTCCATCACCTGAACATTAGCTGAGGTTTCTTCTCTTGACCTGGACATTACTCATGTCTTGGGTGGTCTTCAGGAGTGCTTCGCCACTTATGTTTTCCTTTGCTGAACCAACATGGCTGCGTTTGTACTCCTACTTCATGTATTTCTCTGACTTCTCTGATACCGGCAGTTTTTTTTTTTTTTTTATCAGACCAATGATAATTTTAGACTTTACATTCATCTGCCCTTCTTCCTCCTCTTCCTCCTCCTCGTCCTCCTCCTCGTCCTCCTCCAGTCCTTCTCCTCCTCCTCGTCCTCCTCCTCGTCCTCCTCCTCGTCCTCCTCCTCGTCCTCCTCCTCGTCCTCCTCCTCGTCCTCCTCCTCGTCCTCCTCTTCTGAAAACAATACTCAATATGCGGTAAATGTTGTGGGATGTGTGGTACCTGAGTATGTCATGGATAAAGTCATCGGCACTGGCTCTGCAGAAACTCTCGTAGCTCCAGTTGTTGTTGTTGTTGTTGATGTATTGCGTCAAGCTACCACCACGATATCCTTATAAGCATCCATGACATCGTAGTAATGTTGGTAGAATTACCGACAATATGTTAAGTAAAAGGACATAAGTGCAGCTGATGTGACATTTTATTGTGGCAACGTTTCGCTCTCCAGGAACTTGATCAAGCTCCTGGAGAGCGAAACGTTGCCATAATAAAATGTCACATTAGTTGCACTTGTGTCCTTTTACTTAACATCCATGACATCATCGAGTGCCTGCACTGGGGTGCATATGACTCTCCTGAAGTGTACAGGGAGACTCAATACACACCTGAATTTGAAGAACATGTTCTGGAAGTTATTCGATTTTGTGTTATTATAGAAATACAAAAAACTACTTCGAGTAAGCTTGAATCTCTTACGAGTCATCGCGTTTGTAACGTGAGGAATCCTTGTTTTATGGACCCAGTAGTCATCTGTTATTAGTAGTTGTGAGGTCTCTGGCACATGAAAATGCCAATAAATGCCAGATTCTCGGAAGGGTCAACATTGCAGGCTGCATCCTTATTTTTTATGTACATAAAGGGAAGTACATAAAGGGAAGCACTGTATTCCAAACAAGTGGGCAGTAAAGGCATCATGGAAGCACTCGATGGGGTCTTTCCCCTTCCCCTCCCCCCCTCGCACGCGAGATGCAACTGAATGTTCAAATTGTACAGTTAGTGGCATGTTTATATTTTCAGCTTGTGTGCAGTGTATCCCTGAGGTCGTGGTAACTTATTCCTCTTTGCCCTCAAACGTTTCAGGTCTTGCACGTTCACAGGTAACTGAATGGCAGTTGAACTTTAAACAATTTAAAATTCGACAATTTAAAACCCAAAATATGAATAAATACAGTTTTTTAATAATAGAAGAAATATTTCTTCTCATATGTAAAGTCCAAAGCAAAAAACAAATCCAGTATCGTGCTCTTGCTTAAACAAGATGGAACTTACACTGATGATACCGAAGAATAAGTCAAATACTGAAGTCTCAAGATGACTCTTGTGTTCAGTGAGTCGTTAGTAAGACTAAAATTTGATGACCCAAATGAATTTTTCATGAACAAGACTCAAAACTTGGCTAACATCTTCAAAATTTCCGACACAACCTTACTCCCAGTAGACTTCGAAAAAGCCATCGATGACATGGCCATGTACTCTGCCCCAGGCCTAAACTCTTGTCGAGAACTGTTAGAAACCCTTATCACATTCCTTAAATATTCTATGGCGAGGGAGCCAAGACACTGGGATCATATCACGGATAACAATAAAGGATATAACCCCTCTCAGTAGCGGTGGAAACAAAACAATAACAAAGAAGTATAGACCGATAGCACTGACGTCTACATCATTAAGATCTTTGAAAGATTTTTAAGAAGAAAATCACCAACTACGTGGATTCATAACAACTGCAGAACCCAGAACAGCGTGGTTGAAGAGCAGGTCGCTCGCCTCTCACAATTACTAAACCATTACCACATAGTCTGGAATATACTGCAAGACAAAAAAAATACACAGACTTTGCAG
This sequence comes from Cherax destructor, assembly GCA_009830355.1. NCBI lineage: Eukaryota > Metazoa > Arthropoda > Malacostraca > Decapoda > Parastacidae > Cherax > Cherax destructor. The sequence goes on along the minus strand of WNWK01028797.1, from coordinate 20,493 downwards.
AAGATTTGGTCAAGTGCGATCATAATGTAATAGTGCACAAAATGCATACTAAAGGAATTACTGGAAAGTGGGCAGATGAATTTAACTTGTAACCAATACAATGAAAACAGAATAGTTTTCATTAGATATAGACATAGACACTGTAGAAAAACACAAGTTTTCCGTGTAGGTGTTGCGACATATTTGTAAGGTGGGTGAGAGAGGGAGAGTCGTGTGAGCCTAACTCATATCAGACATAGACAGAGACATAAATCATAGCACTGTATCATCCTTTGCAGACGATACTAGAATTTGTATGAGAGTGTCATCCATTAAGGACACTGCAAATCTCCAGGTGGATATAAATCAAGTATTCCAGTGGGTCACTGTAAACAGTATGTTGTTTAATGAAGACATAAAAGCTGAAACAGAGCAAAATACTATTGTGAAGGATCACAACAGTGTTATTATCACAACTGCGAGGAAAATGATAGGATGGATAATGAGAACCTTTAAAACATTGAGATGCCAAGTCAATAACTTGTTCTCTCTAGGCTGAAATTCTGCTGTAAACTAACAGCCTCTTTTAAAACGAGCAAAACGGCAGATCTAGAAAATGTACAGAGAACCTTCACTACGTGTATAAATTCAATCAAACATCTAAATTACTGGGAACATTTCAAGTTCCTAGACCAGTACTTCCTAGAATGCAGGTGAGAAAAATACATTATAATTTACGCCTGGAAAATCCCAGAGTGACTGTTCCCCAATGTGCACACAGAAATTACTCCCTTCAAAAGCAAGACAGTGCAAAATGCCCCCAATGAAAAAGTAGGGGGCACCTTGAAAAAAGTAGGGGTGCTATGAAAAATGTAGGGGTGCTATGAAAAATGTAGGGGTGCTATGAAAAAAGTAGGGGTGCTATGAAAAAAGTAGGGGTGCTATGAAAAAAGTAGGGGTGCTATGAAAAAGCGTGGGGGTGCCATGAGTCCATTAAGAGATAACACAATAATTGCAAGGGGCCCAAGTCTATTCAACAGCCTTACATCATAAATAAGGGGGATAACCAACAAGAGAGAACTTGATAAGTTCCCCAAGTCAGTTCCTGATAAGCAGGACTGTGGTTCATACATTGAACTGTGTGTGACCAGCAGTAACAGCCTGCCGGAGTAGGCCTTAATCCATCAGGAGACCTGGTCTGGGACCGGGTCGCTGGGGTGCTAATCCCTTGGAAGCATACTTCAGGTAACAAGTAAAATAATTACCTGACGTGAGACCCTACCACTGCCACCACTACTACCACTACCACCACCACCACCCCCACTACCACCACAACCACCAACCCCACTACCACCACAACCATTATCACCGTCACTACCACCACCACCATGACCACCACCACCACTACCACCACCACCATGACCACCACCACCACCCCCACTACCACCACAACCACCACCCCCACTACCACCACAACCATTATCACCGTCACTACCACCACCACCATGACCACCACCACCACTACCACCACCACCATGACCACCACCACCAGTACCACTACCACAATAACATAAGAACATAAGAACATAAGAAAGAAGGAACACTGCAGCAGGCCTACTGGCCCATGCGAGGCAGGTCCAAATCTCCCACCGACTTAAGCCAATGCCCCGACCCATCCAGGTCAGGTTACATTCACTTAAGGAAGGAGCACGGCATCTGACCTAGTAGCACAAACTAGTCAGGTCCAACTCACACCCACCCGCACCCACTCATATATTTATCCAGCCTATTTTTAAAACTACACAACGTTTTAGCCTCTATAACTGTACTCGGGAGTTTGTTCCACTCATCGACAACTCTATTACCAAACCAATGCTTTCCTATATCCTTCCTGAATCTGAATTTATCCAACTTAAAGCCATTGCTGCGAGTCCTGTCAATACTAGATATTTTTAGCACGCTATTTACATCACCTTTATTTATTCCTGTTTTCCATTTATACACCTCAATCATATCCCCCTAATTCTACGCCTTTCTAGAGAGTGCAGATTCAGGGCCCTCAGTCTATCCTCATAGGGAAGATTTCTGATACATGGAATCAACTTAGTCATCCTCCTTTGTACGTTTTCCAGAGCATTTATATCCATTCTGTAATACGGTGACCAAAACTGTGCAGCATAATCTAGATGAGGCCTCACCAAGGATATATAGAGTTGAAGAACAACCTGAGGACTCCTATTATTTATGCTTCTTGATATGAAGCCAAGGATTCTGTTCGCTTTATTGCGAACACTTATACTGCTGTCTTGGTTTTAGATTACTGCTAACCAGAACTCCTAAATCCTTTTCGCAATCAGTAGTATTAAGATCTATATTATTTAGTTTATATGTGGCATGGTTATTGTCCTGTCCAATATTTAGAACTTTGCATTTATCTATATTAAACTGCATCTGCCACTTCTCCGACCACTGCATCAGTCTATTCAAATCTTCCTGGAGTGCTCTAATGTCCTCATTTGAATGAATTGGACGGCCTATTTTGGTGTCATCGGCAAACTTGCTTATGTCGCTATTTATTCCCTCATCTATGTCGTTTATGTAGATTGTGAACAACAAGGGGCCCAATACTGACCCCTGTGGAACACCGCTTGTGACACTTCCCCACTCTGATTTCTCCCCATTTATGCAAACTCTCTGCTGCCTATTTGTCAACCATGCCTCTACCCAGGAAAAATTTCTCCTCCTATTCCGTGTGCCTTAATTTTCCTCAATAGTCTCTGATGTGGGACTCAATCAAAAGCCTTACTGAAGTCCATATACACAATATCATATTCATTACCATGATCTACCTCCTCAAACACCTTAGTGAAAAAAGTTATTAAATTTGTAAGGCAGGAACGCCCTTTTGTAAAACCGTGCTGAGATTCTTTGATTAATTTATGCTTTTCAAGATGGCTGCGAATTGCCTCGGCAATTATTGATTCCATAAATTTTCCCACTATGGAGGTTAGGCTTATTGGTCTATAGTTCGAAGCTAAGGACCTGTCACCTGCTTTGAAAATAGGTATTACATTTGCCATTTTCCACTTATTTGGCACCATGCCAGTTTGCAGTGATATGTTGAAAAGATTAGCCATAGGTTTGCTAAGCTCCTCTTTACATTCCTTTAGAACCCTTGCATACAGTTCATCAGGGCCTGGGGATTTGTTAGGTTTCAATTTATCTATTTGTCTAAGGACCATGTCACTTGTGACCCTAATCGTGCATAGTTTACTATCATCCTGTTCTACATAATTAATTATTTCTGGAATATCGCTAGTATCTTCCTGTGTAAAAACTGAGAGGAAGTAAGTGTTAAACATTCTACACATTTCCTTATCACTGTCGGTGAGCTGACCTGAGTGACTTTTGAGTGGGCCTATCTTGTCCCTAATCACCACCACCACCCCCACTACCACCACAACTATTATCACCGTCACTACCACCACCACAACCACCACCACAACCACCACCACCATGACCACCACCATCACTACTACCATCACCACCACCAACACCACTACCACCATCACTACTACCATCACCACCACTACTATCACCATCACCACCATCACCACTACCACCACCACCATCACCACCACCACCATCATCACCACTACCACCATCAACACTACCACCATCACCACTACCACCATCACCACCACCACCATCACCACTATCACCATCACCACTACCACCATCACCACTACCATCATCACCACCACTATCACCATCATCACCACCACCATCACCACAACTAACACGACACTTAACATAGCAGTTTCCATGGTATTGTATTGTGGTCTCAGCCGGGAGATATACCGTTGTTCCATCCTGTTTTTATTCTTTACTAAGGTGAGGTCACTGTCACCACCTCTGACACTACCACCACCACCACACTCACCTCTGACACCACCTCCACACCCATCTCTGACACCACCACCACTTCTGACACCACACCACCTCTGACACCACCACTACCACCCACGTTTGACACCACCTCCCACCGCTGACACCATCATCACCCACCGTTGACACTACCACCATCACCCACAGCTGACACCACCACCAGCACTACCGCAAACCGCATCGCTAATACCACCACCGCTGACACCACAACCCACCATGACTTACCTCCACTAGTGGATTTTTCCACTGGTGACGCCGTCTACAACTGCTTTACCTCACCTCTCTGTAGTATACAAGGCACTTCTACATGCACATGCTGCACTGTTATCAAAATTGTTATATTGAACACATCAACTCCAAGCCGAGGGACTAATTACCTCAAATTTCTCATTATCTTCCACCTTTCTCTGTACTGGACTGATGAAGTCACTGGCTGGTGAAATGTTTCCAGAATAAAGAAACCCAAAAGTGGCACAAATGTCTCATTTATCAGCTTGTCAATTTTATAAACTATTTATACGAAATGTTTTCCGTTTTTATATTAACTACAGTTACGATTGTGTTGACAACAGGTGCTCAGCTGAGTGCACTTCCATCCTGACTCGTGCCAGTGTTTAATTCGAATCACTGTCGAGCTGTGTTAAGTGTGGAGTCACCTGTGTTACTCAGAGTCGCGAGTCTGGTCACTGCTCGGGTGAGTGTTGAACTCAGCACCTCAGATCAGCTCCACTTGGGCAGAAAAGACTGGCTTTTGTAGGGAAAGTTTTAATTACATTCTCCCTGTGTTTATATACACTGGTAGGTGTGTCATTCAGCAAGAGGATATAAACACACCTGGTTAGGCCAGATGGGATGTTTATAAGACGAAGATGGTTGTTCCCTGACAGTGTCAGAGGTGGAGTGCATGGGCGCACAGGTGACGGCAGCCTACTGGAGGCTGATTACCGTAACATTACCTGCGCTAAGACTATGCACCGACCTGGATATTGTAACCTTTGGTGGAACGAGAACTGTACAATTGCGATTCATTGTAAAGTGCAAGAGAGCAGCCTACTACTGTTTGCGGAATAACAATACTCCGGAGAGTCTAGTCTGGTGCAAACAGGCGAAGGCCTTGACCAGGCGGACAGTGCTGGAGGCACTAGGAGAACCTAGTGTGTTTACACGTCCCGCTGTACTACGCAGGTCCGTCTCTCCACAATGTGGATGGATATCAGGTTCTCTTTTGAGGCCCTTGTGTCCCGGTGTAGAGTGACTCTTCATGCCATTAATGTTAAACTCATGAACTCTGGACTGGTCGCGCAATGTTTTACAGATAACTTCTCTTCAGTTGTTGAGGATGACGATTCTCACCCCCCTCCTTCCCCTTACACTTTCGACGTCACAAGAGGGCAGCAGTTGAGGCTGCTTTTCAGCGCCTCCCTGTTGGGGAAGACAGGACATACAGCCGATAATTTTTATTATGGGAGTTTTACTCATCAGTTGTGGGGGCTTGTCCCCGAGTGCTGATGATATTGTAGTTTTCTTAACATTTGCAGAGTCAGTTTCCCTGCTTATTGCTTTTCTATAATGCGGTGTGGAATACTGGGAATGTCCCGGACACCTGGAGAACGGCTACTCCCTTACCCATTTTGAAGCCGGAGAAGCTACCAGGTCAGGTGCAATCCTATCGCTTGACTGCACTGACAGTTTGGGTCAACAGGGTATGATGGACAGACGTTTGACCGCTTTTACTTGGAGTCATCGGGGACACTGAGTTCGAGTCAGTGTAGACACTGAGTTCGAGTCAGTGTAGACACTGAGTTCGAGTCAGTGTCTACACGCCATTCCGCCTTTCCCCAGGCGAAAGTTTGTGTTGCGGTTTCCCTTGATATATCGAAGGTATACGATACAGTGTGGTCATGTTAGAGTATGAAGCAAGAAAATGGCTGATACCTGGGCGAGGTCTGCGTTACAGGATTAGTGCCTAGTAAACCTTGTGGCTGTTTCCGAAACCCTTCGGCTATACGAGGTCTGGTGCAAGAGGCATGGCAAAAATCCTGAGAGGACTTGTTGAACCCGCTGCGATATATTAAACCTGTTCTCAGTGACTGGGTTTGGACCCGTCAGCGCTCCAAGTGGGCGGCGGAGGTGTCTCTCAGCAGTTTGCGTCTTACCTGAGCTCGCAGACATACTGCATTTTTTAGATGGAATGACGCCGCCATTCTGCGGGTCTTGCGATACGGCGCTCACGTCGAAATATCTTTAATACTGAGGTCATTGTGACCACTATAGTCAGCCTTAACGGGCATGCGCTAGGTTCAGGAACATTCCTTAGGATAAGCACATACTGGCGGACACTTTTCCAGTCGACATACAGAATCTGGGAGCTACTGTAGTGTGTGGAGGGAGCGTCCCCGAGGCTCGTGTGTCTGGCTGCGTATTTTTGCTCACTTTTGACTCGGTGTTTCACCTTCCTGTATGACCGCTGTATGGCTGCTGTTTTACTGGTGTTTAGGTTGCTCAGGTCTCAACACTGGTCTCTCTCTCTCTCTACACACACACACACATTATATATATATATATATATATATATATATATATATATATATATATATATATATATATATATATATATATATATATATACATGTGATGGAGTGAATGATGATGAAAGTTTTTCTTTTCGGGCCACCCTGCCTTGGTGGGAATCGGCCGATGCGTTAATAAAATATATATTCCTTTTGGCTGTTCCCAACTCCAGCCTTGGCACACGCCTCGACCCACAGACCATCCGCATTGGTGTTGCCCTTCGACTTGCCGCCCCTATTCTCGCCGAACACAGGTGTATTTGTGGCAGTGAAGAAGCAGACCGATTCGGGTACCATGGTCTTGTGTGTCGTAAATCCGAGGGAAAGATTGCAAGACATGAAGAGGTTAATAACATTATCAAGAGGAGCCTCACAACAGCCGAATGCCCAGCAATAAGGGAGCCACCCCAACTATGCAGATCTGATGTCAGCCAAAAGCGTCCAGATGGTATCACCCTTCAAGCCTGGACAGACGGCAAGCAGGTGGTGTGGGACTACACATGTGCATCTACCTTGGCTGATACTATCTCCAATACACCAGGGAGGAAGGAGGGGCAGCTGCCACCTTCAGGGAGTCCCAGAAGTCGAGAAAATATGGAGAACTTGCCCATCATTATATGTTTGTTCCCATAGGCTCAGAGACCCTTGGCTCATGGGGAAAGAGTGCATCTAAGTTCCTCAAGGAGCTGGGCAAAAGACTCAACAGGGTAACTAGGGATCGAGAGTGTATAAATCTGTAGTGGAGGGAAGGCGGGGTAGGGGTCGGCCTAGGAAAGGTTGGAGGGAGGGGGTAAAGGAGGTTTTGTGTGCAAGGGGCTTGGACCTCCAGGAAGCATGCGTGAGCGTATTTGATAGGAGTGAATGGAGACAAATGGTTTATAATACTTGACGTGCTGTTGGAGTGTGAGCAAAGAAACATTTATGAAGGGATTCAGGGAAACCGGCAGGCCGGAGTGAATGATGATGAAAGTATTTCTTTTTCGGGCCACCCTGACTTGGTGGGAAACGGTCGATGTGTTAATAAAAAAAATATATAGGTAGTAGGTTGGTAGACAACAACCGCCCAGGGAGGTACTACCGTCCTGCCAAGTGAGTGTAAAATATTAGCTGGTGCTTGTTTTACATGATGGTAGGATTGCTGGTGTTTTTTTTTCTGTCTCAAACATACAAGATTTCAGGTACGTCTAGCTACTTCTACTTACACTTAGGTCACACTACACATTCATGTACAAGCATATATATACACACACCCCTCTGGGTTTTCTTCTATTTTCTTACTAGTACTTGTTTATTTCCTCTTATCTTCATAGGGAAGTGGAACATAATTCTTTCTCCATAAGCCATGTGTGTCGTAGGAGGCGACTAACATGCCGGGAGCAAGGGGGTAGTAACCCCTTCTCCTGTATACATTACTCTAGTTAAAAACAGAAGTTTTGTTTTTCTTTTTGGGCCACCCTTCTTCGGTGGGGTACGGCCAGTTTGCTGAAAGAAACATGATATATATATATATATATATATATATATATATATATATATATATATATATATATATATATATATATATATATATATATATATATATATATATGTCGTTATGTCGTGCCAATTAGGTAAAACTGGTCAATTAGCAAGAACTCATCTAAAATTAAGTCCTTTCTAAAATTTTCTCTTCTACGTTTAAAGATATATATTTTTTCATTTATGTTAATGTAAGAATTTATAATTTTGTACCAAGAGAAACTTTGAAAACCTACCTAACCTTATTACAACAAGCGCAATTTAATTTAGCCTAACCCAACTAAATATATTTTAAATACGTTAACATTAATTTAATAATAAACAAACACAATGAAATATATTTTTTCGTTATGTTCAGAAGGATTTTGGCGAAATTATTGCATACACAAATTTTCACTTGTCTTATATGGCAAGGTGAGCGTTGCTATTTAAGCCAAAATCGCAAGTTTTACCTAATCGGCACGACATATATATATATATATATATATATATATATATATATATATATATATATATATATATATATATATATATATATATATATATATATATATACAGAAAGATCACAGATCAGCAGGATTTGAAAACACGTCAGGGAAGACTGGCAAGGTTCCCCAAATCACATTATAGACCACTTGGCCACAGATGCCTCAAAAACTGAGCAACCTTGTTTAGAAGCCATGTTTCTTCTCCAGCCCGGGCACACTAGTGGTCATCAAGCATGTTTTCAAGCTATTTCATTCTCCTCCTGTATGTTCTGACCTCACATGAAGAAACATGGCATGTAAACAAGGCTGCCCAGCTTTTGAGGCATAAGTGGCTGAGTGGTCTTGAGGGTCGCTTGAAGAACCTTGCCAGCCTGCCCTGACGTGGCTTCGAATCCTACTGACTGCGAACTTTCTCTGTATATACCCTCTCGTTTCTGCGTGGTGCATTGATACACACACACACACACACACACACACACACACACACACACACACACACACACACACACACACACACACACACATACATATATATATATATATATATATATATATATATATATATATATATATATATATACCAATGAAACCACGAAAGAAGTGGTTTGGAATCATTTACCAAACTGCTGCAGGCCAGGATTCGACCTCACGACACATTGTCCCGCCTCAAGAGGCCACACAATATACATGTCACCTTACCAACTGAGACATCGATCATACAAACATGAGCCTAGCGAACTAGGCTTGTTTCATGTTGCGAGGACACTCGTGGCAGTTGTATTCTCAAGGATTAATTTCAGCCTCCTACTGTTTGACACGAGTGTCCTCGCAACATGAAACAAGCCTAGTTCGCTAGGTTCATGTTGTTTGTAGGATCGATGGCTCAGTTAGTAAGGTGACATGTACATTGTATGGCCTCTTGAGGCGGGACATTGTGTCGTGGGTCGAATCCTGGCCTACTGCAGTTTGGTAATAATGATATATATATATATATATATATATATATATATATATATATATATATATATATATATATATATATATATATATATATATATATATATATGTCGTGCCGATTAGGTAAAACTTGCGATTTTGGCTTAAATAGCAACACTCACCTTACCATATAAGACAAGTGAAAATTTGTGTATGCAATAATTTCGCCAAAATCATTTAGAACATAACGAAAAAAATATATTTCATTGTGTTTGTTTATTATTAAATTAATGTTAACGTATCTAAAATATATTTAGTTGGGTTAGGCTAAATTAAATTGCGCTTGTTGTAATAAGGTTAGGTAGGTTTTCAAAGTTTCTCTTGGTACAAAATTATAAATTCTTACATTAACATAAATGAAAAAAATATATCTTTAAACGTATAAGAGACAATTTTAGAAAGGACTTAATTTTAGATGAGTTCTTGCTAATTGATATGTGTGTGTGTGTGTGTGTGTGTGTGTGTGTGTGTGTGTGTGTGTGTGTGTGTGTGTGTGTGTGTCAATGAGAGCTTACTTTAATCTCTCTTTAGTAATTAAAATATTCTTGACTGATGGTGAACAGGTGACATGCAGCCTCAATAACCCTCATGTAGTCGATAGGCTTTCAACCCAATTAACCTAACCACCCAAGTTGGGGTACGAAGGTCGCTGGAACTTGCTCCTCTATAGGGAAGTTGATACCAGTGAAGGAGCGATCTTCAGCCATAGAAATAGTCAAGCTTTCCACTTCAACCTCGGATCATTCCTGCTTACCTCTCATTCCTTGGTCGCTGTGTGACCCCCTAGGGGTTTAGCGCTTGCCCAGCAAAGTAATAATTCCCTTCCATGTTGAAATGCCTTTTCTGAAGAAGTAATGTTAAATAATTAAGGTAATAATTAAGGTAATCGATAATTGGGAGCTGGCCTTCCCCATGGAGATAATTGTAGGGTTCTCTTTATCTCTTGATTTGTTTATGGAAGAGAAGAAAACATAGTGGGAAGATTATTGTGTTCGTATGTGTTGCCTTGGCATTGACTTGAAGCTCGTTTATTCGTTTGTGTTGCCTTGGCACTGACTTGAAACATCGTCTTTTGTTTCCATTGCCTTGGCACTGACTTTAAAACTCGTCTGTTCGTTTGTGTTGTGTTGGCACTGGCTTCAATTTTAACTGTTTGTTTATGTTGTGATGGCGCTGACTTGAGTTTCAACTGTTTATTTCATCTTGTAGGGTCGGTATGGTAAGTTTGTGGTCGTGATTTATATTTTTACTGCTTCGAACACTGATTTGTATGACTTCCAGTAAGTCTCTTAGTGTATACACACTGAGAGATGTCTCTCTCAGTTTATGTACATCGAGAGGTGTATATCTTTGAAAATACATTGAAAAGAATGAATATCAGTGTATATACAGCGAGATGTGTGTATCTGTCAGTGTACATATTGGTATATATACCGAGAGGTGTGTATCTCTTTGTGTGTGTATATATTACGAGAGGTGTGTATCTCTTTGTGTGTATATATTACGAGAGGTGTGTATCTCTCAGTGAGTATATACCGAGAGTTCTATGTGTCTCTTGGTATATTTTCTAAGAGTTTACTCTAATCCCTATTTTAGGGATTAAAATAGTATTAGATTGCAAGATAGTTGCAACCTTAATGACCCACTTGCAGTTGATGGACTCGAAACCTAACAAGTCAATCCGTGAATGAAAGCTGTTAGCTATATGCACAAGTGTTTTTTCCATTAGGCCTGGTGAATAACCGGGCCTCGCGGGTACTGACCCCCGGAACACCCTTCAGGTAGACTCCTGGTACGTGTTTTCCTAGCACTGTGTGGCATGATGGGATGATAGAATGTATGTTATGATGACAGGTTAATGGAGAGACCTGGAGCACTCATATGAGGGACTCCAGTAAGAATGAGAAGCTGTCTCACCACCAGTGCTAGATCAACCAAGGTCAACACCGGTTCAGGGCAACCCAAATGTATTATCTTACTTTATTTTCTTTTGCCAGTATTGAAAGCTGCCTGAAAATTAATGAAAGATTTGAATGACTGTCCTCAGAGACAGAAATGCAGCATACACAGCTTTCACGGAAACCCACGTTAAAGTCTCCCATGATCAGGAACTTTGCATTGATCATGTGAGCTCTTTTGTCTACCTCCTTGATGGTGTCCATCATTATTCTATTGTTGTTGTTGTTGGCGCATTCCTGTCTTGGGCTCATGTTGAGGGTTGTACATTACTACTATCACCAACGTGGGACCCCCAGTCTTTAAGGCATAATTTCTAGTCATTTTGACTTATCTATGTTTCTTCCTCTCATCCCTCAAAATTCCGTAGGTTTCTGATTAACATTGCTGCTCCGCCTCTCCTCTATTTCCTGTCCCGCCCAATAATTTGATATCCAAATGGGAAAATCACATCTGTAATCGACTCTTGTGTGCTATGATTCTGCATTACGCAGTTGGCTCCTTCCACTTATAACTCACTCTTCTATATTATTACATCTATGTTAAACCTCCTAGTCTCCTGTACCTCCTAGTCTCCTGTACCTCCTAGTCTCCTGTACCTCTTAGTCTCCTGCACCTCCTAGTCTCCTGTATCTCCTAGTCTCCTGTACCTCTTAGTCTCCTGTACCTCCTAGTCTCCTGTACTTCCTAATCTCCTGTACCACCTAGTCTCCTGTACCTCCTAGTCTCCTGTACCTCCTAGTCTCCTGTATCACCTAGTCTCCTGTACCTCCTAGTTTCCTGTACCTCCTAGTCTCCTGTACCTCCTAGTCTCCTTGACCTCCTAGTCTAATGTACCTCCTAGTTTCCTGTACCTCCTAGTCTCCTGTACCTCCTAGTCTCCTGTACCTCCTAGTCTCCTGTACCTCCTAGTCTCCTGTACCTCCTAGTCTCCTGTACCTCTAGTCTCCTGTACCTCCTAGTCTCAATGTACCTCCTAGTTTCCTGTACTCTCCTAGTCTCCTGTACCTCCTAGTCTCCTGTACCTCCTAGTCTCCTGTACCTCCTAGTCTCCTGTACCTCCTAGTCTCCTGTACCTCCTAGTCTCCTGTACCTCCTAGTCTCCTGTACCTCTTAGTCTCCTGTACCTAAAGTCAGTACCTGACCAGCCGAGCTGTGATCAGGACTTGATCTAACAAGAGGCCTGGTCACAGACCGGCCGCGGGTCGTTGACCCCCGAAATCCTCTCCAGGTATACTCCAAATCAACTGCTCTGTTTGAGACGAAAAATGTTCTACTGTCTTTTCCTCTCCACTCTTTCATCTCTGTAACTATGTCCTCTTGTTATCGCTGCTCCAGTTATTAAATCTTCACCTACTCTTTCAGGTACTTACAAGACCTTGTATGTGGTTATCATGTCTCCTCTTTTCCCGCTATCAACCAATATGGATATCATTAAAGTTTTCAATCTTTCTTCATAGTTCATATTGTTCAACTCTGGCAGTTATTCTGCATCTCTTCTTTGAACATTTTCTAACTTATCAATGTGTTTTTTTCATGTGTTAGCGGCACACCAGTTCTGGTCTAGTATGTGTTACATACATTGTATCATCCATATATTTAAAAGTTATTTAATAGTTGTCAGTTCATCCATTGAGTTTCCCATAATTTCATTTATATGATCTACCGGTGAGATTATTTTGTTGTTGTTAATAATAACTTCTACATCCTTTGTCTATCTGATACTTTCAATATTTTGTTACAGATTATGTTCTTCATGTGACCTGATTTGTTTCTCCCATTTCCATTACATGGCATTTATCTACATTACATTCCATCATTCATCCATCACCTCCGTGTGTTCAGTGTATCCAAATGATTCTCTAAATGTTTACAATCATTTTCGTTAGTAATTTTACACAAGATATTAGCATCGTCTGCAAACACATTTTTTTTTCATTCCTTCTGGTCAATTATTTATGTAAATTAGAAATATTATAGGGTCACGACTAGATCCTTGTGGCACCCCACTCGTCACACCTTCCCATGTAGACATTTTTCCTCATATATAACTGTTCCCATTTTCCTTGAATTCCTCATATATTTTGCCGTTTCCAGTTTTCTTAAAGTCCAGGTCAATACAGTCTGGCCTTTCTTGTCTTTCACGAAGAACTTCCATAACTCTGTCATAATAAGTTAACAAATTTGATACACATGGATGTGCAGACCAAACTAAACTGATTACAAGTTAGTATGTTATTATATAAGTCTTGAATCCACATTAATGGCTTTTTCCAATAATTTTACAACACTTGTCAATGACTATAATTTAAAAAGTCTTCCATGTCACGTTTTTTAAATATAGTCACATTGTGCGCTATCTTTCATATATTTGCTAATTCATCTTGATAAAAAAAATTCCAAAGTGGATAACATAAGTTATTTGCAGCTTCTTTTAACACCCAAGGTGGTGTCATGTCTGGTCTTATAACTTTGTTTTGTTATCAGTATCTAGTAACAATTTCTTCTTCTTTAGTTAATTCAGTTTCCTGTAATTCAGTTGTCTGTCTGGGATTAAAATCTGCTAAATGAGAAATATTTTATTTTATGAACACTCACTGAAACTTTGTGTTCAAAATTGAACACATTTCTTCCTCTACCTCGGTGATATTTACCTTTATCATTTATTCTTTGTATTTTGTCTTGAACATTTAGTTTACTTTTTACAAACTTAAATAAAAGGTTTTTAGTTCTATCTTATTCTTGTTTAATATTTCCTTTCCAAAATATGTCTCTTCCTTTCTCCTTACATTTGTGTATTCATTTGTACCTTCCTTCAATCTCTGCTTCTTATATTGAGTCCAAGATATTTTTTTCATAGCTCTAAATCTTCCATTAAACTATTCCTTATTATTCTGTCTTATATTCCTATTTGTAATAAAGTGTTTAATTTCATTTTCATAAACACTACTGAACTCTTTGTAAATTATTCTTCTAGTTAATTCTTCTAAAACACTGTTTTAAAATATTGGAATTCCCTTTCTAATAATCTAATCGTTCCTGTTCATGAATTTTATTTCCTAAGTCACATTTCACTGGATGTTATTTACAACACAACAAAGTCACTCTTTCCAAGTGGGTTTAACTAAGTTTTATTGTAACATTTCCTCTGTTGTTGGAGTGAACACTAATATTGACAGTGTGTTGTTGCCTCTTATTTTTGTCCCTTCATGTACATGATGATGTACCAGAAACCTCTCATTCATTATATTTAGTTACATTTCTCCTTCATAGGCTGTCAAATTTATTTCTTTATAGTTAAAATCTCCAAGTGCAATAAGTTTTCTCCTCTCTTAAAAACTTTTCATCAGTAGTTCGTGAAGAGTATTGTGTAAGCTTCTCTTCTCCAGGGATTACTAAACACTGCCTTATATACATTTCTCTTCTCCAGGGATTACTAAACACTGCCTTATATACATTTCTCTTCTCCAGGGATTACTAAACACTGCCTTATATGCATTTCTCTTCTCCAGGGATTACTAAACACTGCCTTATATGCATTTCTCTTCTCCAGGGATTACTAAACACTGCCTTATATGCATTTCTCTTCTCCAGGGATTACTAAACACTGCCTTATATACATTTCTCTTCTCCAGGGATTACTAAACACTGCCTTATATTCTTCTCCAGGGATTACTAAACACTGCTTTATATGCATTTCTCTTCTCCAGGGATTATTAAACACTGCCTTATATACATTTCTCTTCTCCAGGGATTACTAAACACTGCCTTATATTCTTCTCCAGGGATTACTAAACACTGCCTTATATACATTTCTCTTCTCCAGGGATTACTAAACACTGTCTTATATACATTTCTCTTCTCCAGGGATTACTAAACACTGCCTTATATGCATTTCTCTTCTCCAGGGATTACTAAACACTGCCTTATATACATTTCTCTTCTCCAGGGATTACTAAACACTGCCTTATATGCATTTCTCTTCTCCAGGGATTACTAAACACTGCGTTATATACATTTCTCTTCTCCAGGGATTACTAAACACTGCCTTATATACATTTCTCTTCTCCAGGGATTACTAAACACTGCCTTATATTCTTCTCCAGGTATTACTAAACACTGCCTTATATTCTTCTCCAGGGATTACTAAACACTGCCTTATATTCTTCTCCAGGGATTACTAAACACTGCCTTATATACATTTCTTTTCTCCAGGGATTACTAAACACTGCCTTATATTCTTCTCCAGAGATTGCTAAACACTGCCTTATATTCTTCTCCAGAGATTACTAAACACTGCCTTATATTCTTCTCCAGAGATTATTAAACACTGCCTTATATTCTTCTCCAGAGATTACTAAACACTGCCTTATATTCTTCTCCAGAGATTGCTAAACACTGCCTTATATTCTTCTCCAGGGATTATTAAACACTGCCTTATATTCTTCTCCAGGGATTATTAAACACTGCCTTATATTCTTCTCCAGGGATTATTAAACACTGCCTTATATTCTTCTCCAGAGATTATTAAACACTGCCTTATATTCTTCTCCAGGGATTATTAAACACTGCCTTATATTCTTCTCCAGGGATTACTAAACACTGCCTTATATTCTTCTCCAGGGATTACTAAACACTGCCTTATATACATTTCTTTTCTCCAGGGATTACTAAACACTGCCTTATATTCTTCTCCAGAGATTATTAAACACTGCCTTATATTCTTCTCCAGGGATTACTAAACACTGCCTTATATTCTTCTCCAGGGATTACTAAACACTGCCTTATATTCTTCTCCAGGGATTACTAAACACTGCCTTATATTCTTCTCCAGGGATTACTAAACACTGCCTTATATACATTTCCTACCGAGAGTTTCTCATTTTATTTTGTTCTCTCATCCCTAAAAATTTCATCATCATTTCTAGCATTTTAAATTTGAATGTTCATAACTTTTATAGATTCTTTTAGCAACATTGTCAATCGTCGTCTTGTCTTCCCTACTCTCTCTTTCTCTCTTCTTAAACTTCAAATATTTTTTATTTCCAGTTTGGTTTCAGGGAGACAAACTATATCAGATTATTTTTAAGACTAATAATACGACTGTAAACAAACCACGGAACGGATGGGGGTTGAACCTGTACATGTTCCATGAGTTATTCCTAAGTGCTATTTTTTTTTTAAGTTACGCTATCTATATTTATGTATAAAATCTTCAAAGATGTGTTATTCTCACTATTGTCATCCCCCCCCCCATTTGTTTTATTATGGTTATCATCTATCCTGGTGTCGTTTGTTTGAAAACAAAATCATTTAATGGGTTTGTACGACCCTGTTGGTGATTAAAAAAAACAATTCCCTCACCTCTGTGTCCTTAATACACTTATTAGCTATTGTAACATTTCTTCCTTTTGTTTAATCTGCTTAAATATTATTTTCTTTTTTGTTCTTGTCTTTCTCATTTTCCATTTTTTCCAAAATTTTCTCATAAAATAAAGAAATGCTGTGGTGTATAATAAGTTGTTCATGAGGTGCGTATGAATGATTGTTCAGCAGTCCTGGGAATAAGTTGTTCATGAGGTGCGTATGAATGATTGTTCAGCAGTCCTGGGAATAAGTTGTTCATGAGGTGCGTATGAATGATTGTTCAGCAGTCCTGGGAATAAGTTGTTCATGAGGTGCGTATGAATGATTGTTCAGCAGTCCTGGGAATAAGTTGTTCATGAGGTGCGTATGAATGATTGTTCAGCAGTCCTGGGAATAAGTTGTTCATGAGGTGCGTATGAATGATTGTTCAGCAGTCCTGGGAATAAGTTGTTCATGAGGTGCGTATGAATGATTGTTCAGCAGTCCTGGGAATAAGTTGTTCATGAGGTGCGTATGAATGATTGTTCAGCAGTCCTGGGAATAAGTTGTTCATGAGTGCGTATGAATGATTGTTCAGCAGTCCTGGGAATAAGTTGTTCATGAGGTGCGTATGAATGATTGTTCAGCAGTCCTGGGAATAAGTTTTCATGAGGTGCGTATAAGATTGTTCAGCAGTTCTGAGGATAAGTTGTTCAGAGTGCGTATGAATGATTGTTCAGCAGTCCTGGGAATAAGTTGTTCATGAGGTGCGTATGAATGATTGTTCAGCAGTCCTGGGAATAAGTTGTTCATGAGGTGCGTATGAATGATTGTTCAGCAGTCCTGGGAATAAGTTGTTCATGAGGTGCGTATGAATGATTGTTCAGCAGTCCTGGGAATAAGTTGTTCATGAGGTGCGTATGAATGATTGTTCAGCAGTCCTGGGAATAAGTTGTTCATGAGGTGCGTATGAATGATTGTTCAGCAGTCCTGGGAATAAGTTGTTCATGAGGTGCGTATGAATGATTGTTCAGCAGTCCTGGGAATAAGTTGTTCATGAGGTGCGTATGAATGATTGTTCAGCAGTCCTGGGAATAAGTTGTTCATGAGGTGCGTATGAATGATTGTTCAGCAGTCCTGGGAATAAGTTGTTCATGAGGTGCGTATGAATGATTGTTCAGCAGTCCTGGGAATAAGTTGTTCATGAGGTGCGTATGAATGATTGTTCAGCAGTCCTGGGAATAAGTTGTTCATGAGGTGCGTATGAATGATTGTTCAGCAGTCCTGGGAATAAGTTGTTCATGAGGTGCGTATGAATGATTGTTCAGCAGTCCTGGGAATAAGTTGTTCATGAGGTGCGTATGAATGATTGTTCAGCAGTCCTGGGAATAAGTTGTTCATGAGGTGCGTATGAATGATTGTTCAGCAGTCCTGGGAATAAGTTGTTCATGAGGTGCGTATGAATGATTGTTCAGCAGTCCTGGGAATAAGTTGTTCATGAGGTGCGTATGAATGATTGTTCAGCAGTCCTGGGAATAAGTTGTTCATGAGGTGCGTATGAATGATTGTTCAGCAGTCCTGGGAATAAGTTGTTCATGAGGTGCGTATGAATGATTGTTCAGCAGTCCTGGGAATAAGTTGTTCATGAGGTGCGTAAGAATGATTGTTCAGCAGTCCTGGGAACTAAGTTCCTGCTTCATGAAGCGCTACGTATATATTAACAGCATTTGCGGAATTTGCAGAGAAAACGTGGCACCTGATTGCAGCATCGACAGGATGTGAATTGTTATGATAAAGAGTGCAAATCCAGCTAGTCTGGGAACAGGTAACTAGAATTACCTGCTTTGCAGTGAAGCTACGTGCACTGCTGCGTGAGCATCTACCTGCTTTGCGTGAAGCAGGTACGTAATTGACTAACGTGCACCTGCTTTGCGTGAAGCAGGTATGTAGACTTACTCTGCTTTGCATGAAGCAGGTACGTAGACTTACCTGCTTTGCGTGAAGCAGGTACGTAGACTTACCTGCTTTGCGTGAAGCAGGTATGTAGACTTACCTGCTTTGCGTGAAGCAGGTATGTAGACTTACCTGCTTTGCGTGAAGCAGGTATGTAGACTTACCTGCTTTGCGTGAAGCAGGTATGTAGACTTACCTGCTTTGCGTGAAGCAGGTATGTAGACTTACCTGCTTTGTGAAGCAGGTATGTAGACTACCTGCTTTACGTGAAGCAGGTATGTAGACTTACCTGCTTTGCGTGAAGCAGGTATGTAGACTACCTGCTTTGCATGAAGCAGGTACGTAGACTTACCTGCTTTGCGTGAAGCAGGTACGTAGACTTACCTGCTTTGCGTGAAGCAGGTATGTAGACTTACCTGCTTTGCGTGAAGCAGGTACGTAGACTACCTGCTTTGCGTGAAGCAGGTATGTAGACTTACCTGCTTTCGTGAAGCAGGTAGTAGACTACCTGCTTTGCGTGAAGCAGGTATGTAGACTTACCTGCTTTCGTGAAGCAGGTAGTAGACTTACCTGCTTTGCGTGAAGCAGGTATGTAGACTTACCTGCTTTGCGTGAAGCAGGTATGTAGACTTACCTGCTTTGCGTGAAGCAGGTACGTAGACTTACCTGCTTTGCGTGAAGCAGGTACGTAGACTTACCTGCTTTGCGTGAAGCAGGTATGTAGACTTACCTGCTTTACGTGAAGCAGGTATGTAGACTTACCTGCTTTGCGTGAAGCAGGTATGTAGACTTACCTGCTTTGCGTGAAGCAGGTATGTAGACTTACCTGCTTTGCGTGAAGCAGGTACGTAGACTTACCTGCTTTGCGTGAAGCAGGTACGTAGACTTACCTGCTTTGCGTGAAGCAGGTACGTAGACTTACATGCTTTACGTGAAGCAGGTACGTAGACTTATCTGCTTTGTGTGAAGCAGGTACGTAGACTTACCTGCTTTGCGTGAAGCAGGTACGTAGACTTACCTGCTTTGCGTGAAGCAGGTACGTAGACTTACCTGCTTTGCGTGAAGCAGATACGTAGACTTACCTGCTTTGCGTGAAGCAGGTACGTAGACTTACCTGCTTTGCGTGAAGCAGGAGGTAGAACGCTAGCCATCACAAAAGTCTTCGAAGCGGTGATGAGACGCAGAGTCACAAATTTTATGGAACACAATGAACAAAAAGACGCAATACCGTGACTGGAACAATACACAAACCGCTCATAGGAGAAAGACGCTTATGACGGTCCAAGTGAGACCGAAACGTCGTCATAATCTGCTTTCTCCTCTTTGCGGGTTATTTGTGAATTATATATATCACAATCTGCACAACACTAAAGAAAATGGTGTTAGAGGCTGGAACATCATGCTCGTCACAGCTACTAAACCACTATGTGGCGGGAACATCATGCTCGTCACAGCTACTAAACCACTATGTGGCGAGAACATCATGCTCGTCACAGCTACTAAACCACTATGTGGCGGGAACATCATGCTTGTCACAGCTACTAAACCACTATGAGGCGGGAACATCATGCTCGTCACAGCTACTAAACCACTATGTGGCGGGAACATCATGCTTGTCACAGCTACTAAACCACTATGTGGCGGGAACATCATGCTCGTCACAGCTACTAAACCACTATGTGGCGGGAACATCATGCTCGTCACAGCTACTAAACCACTATGTGGCGGGAACATCATGC
>WNWK01028796.1:0-25014 GCA_009830355.1 Cherax destructor | reverse complement strand
ATATTCTATAAAGGCTACCCCTTCTCGGTGTGTACACAGTGTTACTTTGTTTGGCTGAACATCATCAAACATTCTGGTTCAGGTTTCAGGATCACTCTCACTTTACTAACACAGTAGTAATAGATAAGATAACTAGAAAATTCAAAATAAAAGATGCTGAACCAGTGACGATGTTCTTCAAATCACCTGTTCTCTCTAGGCTGGAATACTGTTGTGCACTAACTGCCTCCCCTTAAGGAACCACGACTCTTCAGCGCCCTCCCATCATGCTTATGGAGGATCACCAACATACCCCTACCTGTCTTCAGGAAAGGAACTCGACAGATTCCTCAAAACAGTTCATGATCAACTGGGTTGTGTTGCATATGTTGCACTGCGGGCGGCGGGCACTAACAGCTTGATCGATCAGGCCAGCAATCAGGAGGCCTGGTCTTGGCACGGCCGCGGTGGCGGTGATATCCAGAAGAGACTCCAGGTAACCCCATACTCATGCTGTGAGTGGTAGTCAAATGATTAGATGTGCATAATGGAACCAGGAACTGGCTTTGATAGTTAAGTAAGTTACAGTGATCAGGAGTTATGTACATGGTTATATCTATTTACAGTCAAAATCCCTTGGCCTAGAGGCCATGAGACTCGGGTTAGCCTAGACAGTAGAGCCTCGGACTGTCAATTTATGGACCGCAGTTCGAGCCCCTCGTCCACCCTTCTGTTCATATATATATATATATGTCGTGCCGAATAGGTAAAATTGGTCAATTAGCAAGAACTCATTTAAAATTAAGTCCTTTCTAAAATTTTCTCGTATACGTTTAAAAATATTTTTTTTCGTTTATGTTTATGTAAAAATTAATAATTTTGTACCAAAAGAACCTTAGAAAACTTACCTAACCTTATTATAACAAGCGCAATTTAATTTAGCCTAATCCAACTAAATACGTATATTTTAGATAAGTTTACAATAATTTAATAATAAACAAACACAATGAAATATATATTTTTTGTTGTTAGGTTCAAAATGATTTTTTGCGAAATAATTGCATACACAAATTTTCACTTGTTTTATTCGGCAAGAAAGGTTGCTATTTACACTAAAATCGAGTTTTGCCTATCAGGCAAGATATATATATATATATATATATATATATATATATATATATATATATATATATATATATATATATATATATATATATATATATATATAGTGTGTGTGTGTGTGTACTCACCTAGTTGTGGTTGCAGGGGTCGAGTCACAGCTCCTGGCCTCGCCTCTTCACTGGCCGCTACTGTGTGTGTGTGTGTGTGTGTGTGACAGTATATCCACTGTTGTCTTTGTTTCAGGTTGCTGCCTATCACATTCTGTATGGTCAAGTTCTATGTTATTTAGTCTGTACTACATTTAATAAGTAACCACATTGAAATATTACAGAAAACAGTACAGAGTTAACATATTTTAAAGAAGACTGTATGGAGATGAAATTTTCAGATCGAAATTAAATCGTTTACCAGAAATATTTAAAAAAAAAATTAGCTCTATACAAAGCTTATGTGAATATAGTTCTTTCATTATTATGTACTATTTCTTGAGGTGTGTATTCTATTTTGCCAAATATTGAATGAATATTATGAACTCCTGCGATAAGTATTCAGGAAGGTGGTAAATCTCACACTGGATGGTCACCAGAGGGATCAAATAACACTTCCAGAGTGACTGGGAGGAATAGATTGCAAGGCAGCACAGATAACCTTATCTGCATTTCTATTCCGGTGTATTGGACCCAGTGAATTAGTGAGGGAGATAGTCCCCGAGAGCTTGAAGGGTGCTCTAGAAACTCACGACCCAAAGTACTTCGAAGCAGACCAGTTACACTCACAGATCAGAGTCACATTGGAACAGACGCATCGTTAAGAAAATCGCCCAAAGGACAAAACTTGTTTTCTAGCGATGAATGCATCACATACTAAAGCTTTCCTTTTGGCTATTTCTAATTCCTTCTTGGACACTCGCCTCGACCCTGAGGCCATTCACATTGGTGGAACTCTTCGTCTAGCCGCTTCCCTAATTATCTTATACAGGACGTCAGCTAACAAATTTGAGGTCCATGATCTCATCTGTCATATATCAGAAGGGAAGAGTGTGCCAAACACGAGAAGGTTAGTGATATCATCAAGCGCTGCCTCACTACTTCCTATTTCCCAGCGGAATGGGAACCTCAGGTACTGAGCACTGATGGAAGCCATGATCGCCCAGGTGGAGTCATCACGCTACTCTGGGACTACACCTATGCGTCTGAAATGGTTGACATATATCTACAATACTCTGAAGCTGAAGGGGATGGTGCCGCCAGTTAAAGGGAGTCCCAGAAGGTTAACTAATATAAAGGTTTGGTACCAAGCTACAACTTCCTTCGAAGAGGATCGGAGACCCTCAAAGGATGGGGCAAATGTGTGCTTAAGTATCTGAAAGAGATGCCAAGTTCATCAGAGAAATCAAGGACCAAAGAGCAACCAGATTTTTTCTCTAGAGACTCAGTGTTGCAATCCAGAGAGGAAATGCCTATAGTATCCTGGGCACACGGCCCACTGCTGCGGACCTGGATGAAGTGCTTGATATATTGGTTTTTTTATGTTATGCCTCTTCTCATTATCGATGTATTTTTGTTAAACATGTATGAATTATTTTAAAAAAATGCATGCAGGTTTTTTAATTTTGTAATTAAAAAGAGTCTCAGGTGGGAAGGGAGGGGGGGAGTTTAGAAAAAAAAAATACTCAAACACCTCCAGGAAGAAACCTCTGGGTTTTTCCCTGAAGTAATCTGACGTTGTGGTTCCCCAGTCATTACTACAACTGCTACTATATTCTATATATATATATATATATATATATATATATATATATATATATATATATATATATATATATATATATATATATATATATATATATATATATATATATATATATATATATATATATATATATATATATATATATATATATATATATATATATTTTTTTTTTTTAACAATTCGGCCGTCTCCCACCGAGGCAGGGTGACCTAAAAAGAAAGAAAATCCCCAAAAAGAAAAACTTTCATCATCATTCAACACTTTCACCACACTCATACATAATCACTGTCTTTGCAGAGGAGCTCAGATACGACAGCTGAGAAAAGTCCCTCCCAGCTGTCACTATCTCAGACCCCTCCTTTAAAGTGCAGGCATTGTACTTCCCATTTCAGGACTCAAGTCCAACTAAATCAATTAACTGGTTTCCCTGAATCCCTTCACAAAATGTTACCCTGCTCACACTCCAACAGATCGTCATGTCCCAAAAACCATTCGTCTCCATTCACTTCTATCTAACACGCTCACACATGCTTACTGGAAGTCCAAGCCCTCGCCCACAAAACCTCCTTTACCCCTTCCCTCCAACCTTTTCTAGGACGACCCCTACCCGGCTTCCTTCCCTACAGATTTATACGCTCTCCAAGTCATTCTACTTTGATCCATTCTCTCAAATGACCAAACCACCTCAACAACCCTCTTCAGCCCTCTGACAAATACTTTTAGTAACTCCACACCTTCTCCTAATTTCCACATTCCGAATTTTCTGCATAATATTTACACCACACATTGCCCTTAGACAGGACATCTCCACTGCCTCCAGCCTCCTCCTCGCTGCAGCATTTGCAACCCATGCTTCACACCCATATAAGAGTGTTGGTACCACTATACTTTCGTACATTCCCTTCTTTGCCTCCATGGATAACGTTTTTTGTCTCCACAGATACCTCAATGCACCACTCACCTTTTACCTTCATCAATTCTATGGTTAACCTCATCCTTCATAAATCCATCCGCTGACACATCAACTCCCAAATATCTGAAAACATTTACTTCTTCCATAATCCCTCTCTCCAATGTGATATCCAATTTTTCTTTATTTAAATCGTTTGATACCTCATCACCTTACTCTTATCTATGTTCACTTTCAACTTTCTACCTTTACACACTCTCCCAAACTCGTCCACTAACCTTGCAACTTTTCTTTAGAATCTCCCATAAGCACAGTATCATCAGCAAAAGTAACTGTGTCAACTCCCATTTTGCATTTAATTCTCCAAAATTTAATCCCACCCTCTCCCCAACACCCTAGCATTTACTTCTTTTACAACCCCATCTATAAATATATTAAACAACCATGGTGACATCACACATCCCTGTCTAAGACTTACTTTTACCGGGAAGTAATCTCCCTCTCTCCTACACACCCTAACCTGAGCCTCACTATCCACATAAAAACTCTTTACAGCCTTCAGTAACTTACTACCTATTCCATACACTTGCAACATTTGCCACATTGCTCCCCTATCCACTCTATCATATGCCTTTTCTAAATCCATAAATGCAATAAAAACTTCTCTACCTTTATCTAAATACTGTTCACATATATGCTTCACTGTAAACACTTGATCTACACATCCCCTACCCATTCTAAAGCCTCCTTGCTCATCTGCAATCCTACTCTCTGTCTTACCTCTAATTCTTTCAATAATAACCCTGCCATACACTTTACCTGGTATACTCAGTAAACTTATTCCCCTATAATTTTTACACTCTCTTTTATCCCCCTTCCCTTTATATAAAGGAACTATACATGCTCTCTGCCAATCCCTAGGTACCTTCCCCACACTCACATCCTGCTCTTCTTCATTCCTAAACGATGTTGTACCTCCCTGTCCAGTACATGAAATTATCGCCTCCCTCTTTTCATCGACATTTAAAAGTTCCTCAAAATATTCCCGCCATCTACCCAATACCTCCAGCTCCCCATCTACTAACTCCCCTACTCTGTTTTTAACTGACAAATCCATTCGTTCCCTAGGCTTTCTTACCTTGTTTATCTCTCTCCAAAATTTTTTCTTGTTTTCAGCAAAATTTCTTGACAGAGCCTCTCCCGTTCTTTCATCCGCTCTTCTTTTGCACTCTCTCACCACTCTCTTCACCTTTCTTTTACTCTCCATATACTCTGCTCTTCTACTAACACTTCTGTTTTGTAAAAACCTCTCATAAGCTACCATTTTCTCTTTTATCACACCCTTTACTTCTTCATTCCACCACTCACTCCTCTTTCCTCCTGCACCCACCCTCCTATAACCACAAACTTCTGCCCCACATTCTAATACTGCATTTTTAAAACCATCCCAACTCTCTTCAACCCCACCCCCCACTACTCCTACTTGCACTAGCCCACCTTCCTGCCAATAGTTGCTTATATCTCACCCTAACTTCCTCCTCCCTTAGTTTATACACTTTTACCTCTCTCTTACTTGCTGTTGCCATTTTCTTTTTGTCCCATCTACCTTTTACTCTAACTGTAGCTACCACCAAATAATGATCTGATATATCCGTTGCCCCTCTATAAACATGTACATCCTGAAGCCTACTCATCAACCTTTTATCCACCAATACATAATCCAACAAACTACTTTCCTTACGTGCTATATCATACCTTGTATATTTATTTATCCTCTTTTTCATAAAATATGTATTACTTATTACCAAACCTCTTTCTACACATAGCTCAATTAATGGCTCCCCATTTACATTTACCCCTGGCACCCCAAATTTACCTATTACTCCATCCACAACATTTTTACCCACTTTAGCATTAAGATCCCCAACCACAATTACTCTCTCACTTGGTTGAAAACTCCTCACGCACTCACTCAACATTTCCCAAAATCTCTCTCCTCTACACTTCTCTCTTATCCAGGTGCATAAACACTTACTATAACCCACTTTTCACATCCAACCTTTATTTTACTCCACATAATCCTTGAATTTATACATTTATATTCCTTCTTTACCTGCCATAACTGATTATTCAACATTATTGCCACTCCTTCTTTAGCTCTAACTCTATTTGAAACCCCTGATCTAATCCCATTTATTTCTCCCCACTGAAACTCTCCTACCCCCTTCAGCTTTGTCTCACTTAAAGCCAAGACATCCAGCTTCTTTTCATTCATAACATCTACAATCATCTCTTTCTTATCATTCGCACAACATCCACGCACATTCAAACATCCCACTTTGACGGTTTTCTTCTTCTTCTTTTTAGTAAGCTATACAGGAAAAGGGGTTACTAGCCCATTGTTCCCGGCATTTTAGTTGACTTTTACAACACGCATGGCTTACGGAGGAAAGATTCTTATTCCACTTCCCCATGGATATGAAAGGGGAAAGCAATAAGAACAAGAACCATTAAGATAAAATCAAAGAAAACTCAGATGAGTGTGTATACAATAAACGTGTACATGTTTGCGTAGTGTGACCTAAGTGTAAGTAGAAGTAGCAAGACGTACCTGAAATCTTGCATGTTTACGAGACAGAAAAAAGACACCAGCAATCCTACCATCATGTAAAACAGTTTCAGGTTTCTGTTTCACAGTCACCTGGCAGGATGGTAGTACCTCCCTGAGTGGTTGCTGTCTACCAACCTACTACCTTTAATATATATATATATATATATATATATATATATATATATATATATATATATATATATATATATATATATATATATATATATTATATATATATATATATATATATATATATATATATATATATATATATATATATATATATATATATATATATATTGACATTTATTATATATTTATAAGGCTGCATAAAAGAGTCTAAGAATATTATCCTCAGGAAAGGTTCATGGTCGAGAGATTTAGCGGGCAGTAATTTTTAGGTTGTAAGATTACACTGGTGCTTATATATGCATAAAAACACAGAGAACTTTTTTTTTCTTCTTCAATGAGTGGAGGAAGAGTGGGAGAAGAGCGGGAGAAGAGTGGGAGAAGAGCGGGAGAAGAGCGGGAGAAGAGTGGGAGAAGAGCGGGAGAAGAGTGGGAGAAGAGCGGGCAGACCGGGACAGGCGAGCAGAAGAAAGGAGAGAGACGCGAAGAGGCTGAGGAAAGAGATGGAAGGGGGGAAAGTTGTTATGAAAGAGGAATAAAGGGAGGTGACGAGGAAGAGACAGAAGGGCGGGAAATGGAAGGGGCGGAACTTTAGGAGAGAAATAAGGAAGGAAAAAGGGAAACACTATAAGAGGTAAACAGCACACATAACTGTGTTTCAGCATCACTACATTGCTGTGTGTACCACAACATTGTTGTGTGTACCACAACATTGCTGTGTGTACCACTACATTGCTGTGTGTACGACAACATTGTTGTGTGTACCACAGCATTGCTGTGTGCACCACAACATTGCTGTGTGTACCACAACATTGTTGTGTGTACCACAACATTGTTGTGTGTACCACTACATTGCTGTGTGTACCACAACATTGCTGTGTGTACTACAACATTGCTGTGTGTACCACAGCATTGCTGTGTGTACCACAACATTGCCGTGTGTACCACAACATTGCTGTGTGTACCACAAAATTGCTGTGTGTACCACAACATTGCTGTGTGTACCACAACATTGCTGTGTGTACCACAACATTGCTGTGTGTACCACAACATTGCTGTGTGTACCACAACATTGCTGTATGTACCATTACACTGCTGTGTGTACCACAACACTGCTGTGTGTACCATTACACTGCTGTGTGTACCATAACACTGCTGTGTGTACCATTACACTGCTGTGTGTACCATAACACTGCTGTGTGTACCATTACACTGCTGTGTGTACCATTACACTGATGTGTGTACCACAACACTGATGTGTGTACCATTACACTGCTGTGTGTACCGCTACACGACTGTGTGTTCCAAACGATGACCTAAACCTATATATGAAGAGGATGAGCTAAGTGGCATTAGAATGTGAAGGTTCAGGTTGGTAGGGAAGAGACGTGCCCTTTATGGGCTAAGATGACTAGTAACATAACTCGTGAAAGACAACAGACTCTCTGATGATCGGAAAGTAACACTGGCTTGAGGAATTAGAACACACTGAGCTACTCTCTGATGATCGGAAAGTAACACTGGCTTGAGGAATTAGAACACACTGAGCTACTCTCTGATGATCGGAAAGTAACACTAGCTTGAGGAATTAGGACACACTGAGCTCATATTGAATACATCATACAGCGTCCAGGAGAGACAGAGGGAGATAAAAGCCAGAAATGAAAATGAGAGAAATCCGAAACACTTCTTCTCATATGTTAAATCCATGTCAAAAACAACGTCTAGTATCGGGCTTTTGATTATAGGAGATGGGACATACACATACTACAGCAAAGAAATGGGTAAAATACTCAAGTCCCACTAATCGGCCTGAAGACTGACAACCTATATAAGTTCTTCTCGTACGAGACACAATATGCTGCCCGATATCTCCCTAATCTCTGATATAACTCTAACCACACTTGACTTCGAAGAAGTCATTGACTGCACACCCTTGCACTCCACCCATGGCCAAGATTCGTGGAACTCTATATTTATCAAGAATTACAAGAAATCCTTATCACATTCCTTACATATTCTGTTGAGAAGAAGCCTAGACACTGGAGTCATCCCATAGTCATTAAAAACCACTGATATCGCCCCACTCCACAAAGATGGCAGTACAGTAATTTAAAAAAAAATATAGAGGAATAGCCCTAATATCCCACGTTATCAAGTTTTTAAAACGTTTTAAGAAGCAAGATTATTAATCACTTATAATCGCAGCAGTTGCACAATTCAGGTCACAATGGGTTCAAAACCGGTCGCTCCTGCCTTTTGCAGCAATTGTTGGACCATTACAGTATGGTCTTGGATGCACTTCAAGACACCAAAATTGCAAAAGCTTTTGACAAGTGTGAAAATGGGGGTAATTATAAACAAAATACTTGCAGATGGGAAGGTGGGCGGATATATATTTAACTTCCTAAATAGAACTCAAAGAGTAATAGTAAACAGAACGAAATCTGCGGCTGAAACAGTGAAAAATTCTGTCTCCAAAGGCATAGTACTCACCTCACTACTCTTTCTCGTTCCGATGACACAGATTTGCATGAGAGTGGCATCCATAAAAGACACGGGGAACCTCCAAGCTGATATAAACCAAATCTTCCAGTGGGCTACTGGAAACAATGTAATGTTCAATGACCACAAAATCCAGTTACTATATCCTGGAAGAATGGAGGAAATAAAAACAAGATTGGAGTACAATATCAACTCAAACCACTCGGTAGAATGTAAGTCATATGTGAAAGGCCTAGGAGTGATAATATAAGATCTCAGATTCTAGGACCACAACAATGTTGTTATTGCAACTTCAAGGAAAATGATATGTTGGATAACTAAAACCGTTAATGCATGAGATGTCAAGCTAATGATGACACTTTTTTGGTCATTCGTTCTCTCTAGGCTGGAATATTGCTGTGTACTAACGGCCTCCCTTCAAGGCAAGTGAAATTGCTTAGCTGGAAAATGTACAGAGAAGCTTCACAGTTCGCATAGACTCAGTCAAGCACCTAAATTACTGAGAGCACTTGAAGTTCCTGGAACTGTGCCACTCAGAACGTAAAAGTGAAAGATACACCATAATCTACACTGGAATATACTGGAGGGATTGGTTTCAAGCCTGCACCTCGAAATTACTACTTATAAACACAAAACGTTAGGCAGACGGTGCAGAATACCTCCAATGTAAAGCAGGGGAGCGATGAATACACTGAGAGAGAACTCAATAACTATTAAGGAACCAAGACTCTTCAACGACCTCCCTTCATGCATGAGGGAGATTACCATCAAATCCTTATCTGTCTTCAGAAGGAAACTCGAAAAATTCCTCAAAACAGCTTCTGTTCATCCGGGTTGTGGTGCATATGTTGTACCCAGACCAGCAGGCCTGGTCTGGGAACGGGCCGCGGGGGCGGTGACCTAGAGAAGCCACTCCAGGTAAACTATGTGTACCACTGAACTACTGTGTGTACCACTGAACTACTGTGTGTGCTACTGCACTACTGTGTATAACACTTCACTACTATGTGTACCACTGCACTACTGTGTGTACCACTTCACTATGTGTGCCACTGAACTATTGTGTGTGCCACTGCACTACTGTGTATAACACTTCACTACTATGTGTACCACTGCACTACTGTGTGTACCACTTCACTATGTGTACCACTGCACTACTGTGTGTACCCCCTTCACTACTGTGTGTACCACTGCACTACTGTCTGTACGACTGCACTACTGTGTATACCACTGCACTACTGTGTGTACCCCCTTCACTACTGTGTGTACCACTGCACTACTGTCTGTACGACTGCACTACTGTGTGAACCACTCCACTAAAGGCCTACCAAGCTCAATTCGCACCATGGTAACCCTGCCTCACTCTCGCAGCCGACATCATTCAGACAACAAGCCTACTTTCTTACTCTTTTGCAGCTGGGTCTTGGCCCTCTGGGCCTCCATAACACACTGCCTGTGTATCAAAAACCAATAAAGTAACAAGACTCCGAAGGCTTATCATTCACTGCTACCAGATCTACACACAAAATACTCGTTAATATTTGTGCCATCATTGGTCGCAGCATGTGTTTACCTTGAGAGAGGCAGATGAAGATGTTGTCTGCTTCATTGCCCAGTACAAGCAGCATCTGTCTCTGAACGAGTTATAATGATGTCATCCAGACACAGGTGCAAGCAGGATCCATGCTGAAATTTGCCGAATTTCTTCGAGAAATCTTAGTGGCATCCCCTGGCGACTCCACTCCACGGCGTCCCACGCTGTTTTCAAGTCACTCAGCATCACCTATTTGTTTCTGCTGTTGTTCATCTCAGCACGGCTATTTCAGCAAGTTAGAGGTGAGTTGTGTGGTGTTCTCACGTCTAGAGTAGGGTGTTCATCCCTGTCTCCCACGTGGGTGGGTGAGGAGGAAGTGACGGAGACCCTCGCCTTACCATACGTCTTACCTATGCTCATCTCACACCACCATACACCACTCAATGCTCTGTGAATTCTTTGCGAATTCTTTGCCACAGCTGTGTATCCGAGTGCCCGAGGTCACTTGAAGCCGTGTCGATCATGAAGCCACCTGTGAATAAGGCCATGTGGATCTCAGAAACATGTGGATCTACAAGTCATGTGGAGTAAGCCACGTGTGTTACCAAGCCAGATGTCCAAAGCCATTTGTTGTTTGTCTGCCTGATGTCACCCATATGTCACCATACTGCCTGACGTTACCTAGCGACGTCACTCCAGGACGTTGCCTCGAGAAGTCACCCATCACCTTCTCTTTTGTTCTTCTTTCTTCCCGCTCTCTCTTACTCTCTACTTAGGCTAACTTACCACGTTCCCTCACTTTTTTTTACACAGGGTTTGACAAGGTTAGGTTAAGGATCCCTAACTTCATTGGCAAGCTATTGACAAGTTAAGGATTCCTAACTGTATTGACAAACTAAGAGCTGTTACCTACATCAGCTCATTTGAAAGCATTTTTATCGTTATGAAACATACAAGTAGGGAACAGGAGGAAGTTGGAGCCATCTGTGGACCAGCATTTTCATATGATCAACTAACTTTATATCGTTGACATCATAATGCTGTACGAATGTTTCCAGACTCGAGTCATCCTGGGAATAAATGATCTCAGATGAAGTGATGTTCTGGAGAAGGGTACAGCCAGAGTGAAGTTGCTGCTTGCTGCCCGTCTTGTGGTATAGAAGCTTGCTTCTCACTGTCCTCGAAGTGGAGCCAATGATATCAACGAGATAAAGTCAGTTGATCAAATGAAAATGCTGGCCCATGACAATGTTGGCCTTCTACATAACAGTAAGGGCGCCCACATCCTCCCTGTGATGAAGACTCTGTTGAAATGACAGATCTATCCAGGATGGGTCCAGGCAAATGATGAGACGTCTTGCTCTGTTCTCTACTCTGTCAAGTAGTCGCAGATGAGATAGGGGGGGGGGGCAGGCAAACTAAGAAAGTGGAGCATACTCAAGGTGTGAGCATACTTGTGCCTCATACAGAATCTTGCAACCTCTACAGACAAGCAGATGCGAGATATGTCGAAGTGCTGTAAGCTTCCTGGCTGCCTTGTTTGCAAGATTTACAACGTGGTTCTTCATGGTCAGTTTGGGGTCAAATTTCACCCCAAGGATATCAACTTCTTCCCCAGGTACCAACACTCTCCCATTCATACTTACTACTGCTCTGGCATTACCATCATAGTGTCTAGAGACCAACATCATTTGTGTTTTCTCAGATGCAAATGTTACCTGTCATCGGTTTCCCCAAACTGATATAGCTCTTAGCTGGTGATTGATGTAGCTAAGAGCAGCTGGCATTTCTTCTCCTGGATAAGTAAATGTCAGAGTACAGTCGTCTGCATATGCATGGGATTCTGGGATGAGATGAAGAAGGTCATTGAAGTAGACATTCCATAACAATGGCCCAATCACACTTCCTTGTGGAACACTTGCCCCAATACGATGTCTTACTGATTCTATTCCATTGTGAAATACTTTTCTTGTGTCCCTTACTTTCTACTGTCACTCACTTTCTACTGTCCTTCTATATTGTCCCTCACTTTCTACTGACCTTCGATATTGTCCTCACTTTATACTGTCCTTCTATA
This sequence comes from Cherax destructor, assembly GCA_009830355.1. Taxonomy (NCBI): domain Eukaryota; kingdom Metazoa; phylum Arthropoda; class Malacostraca; order Decapoda; family Parastacidae; genus Cherax; species Cherax destructor. The sequence goes on along the minus strand of WNWK01028796.1, from coordinate 12,395 downwards.
TTGTCCCTCACTTTCTACAGTCCCTTACTTCTACTGTCACTACTTTCTACTGTCCTATATTGTCCTCACTTTCTACTGTCCTTACTTTCTACTGTCACTCACTTTCTTGTCCTTCTGTATTGTCCTCACTTTCTATTGTCCCTCATTCTTATTGTCCCTCACTTTCTACAGTCCTCACTTTCTATATCCCTTATTTCTACTGTCCTCACTTTCTACTATCCTTACTTTCTACTGTCCTCACTTTCTACTGTCTCACTTTTTATGTCCTTCTTATTGTCCCCCACTTTTACTGCTCTTTATTGTCCTACTTTATATGTCCTTCTATATGTCCTCACTTTCTACTGTCTCATTTATATTTCTACTTTCATTGTTCCTTTCTATTGTCTCATTTATTGTCCTACTTTCTATTGTCCTTACTTTTTCTGTCCTCACTTTCTACTGTTCCTTCTTTTGTCCCTCCTTTTATTGTCCTCATTCTTCTACTGTCCTCACTTTTACTGTCCCTCACTTTCTCTTTCCCTCACTTTATACTTTTCCCTCACTTTCTACTGTCCCTTACTTTTATGTCCCTCACTTTCTACTGTCCTCACTTTACTGTCCTTTATTTCTTCTGTCCCTCACTTTCTACTGTCCTCACTTTCTACTGTCCTCATTTTATCTGTCCTCACTTCTATGTCCTCACTTTCTACTGTCCCTCACTTTCTACTGTCCTCACTTCTACTGTCCTCACTTTTACTGTCCCTCACTTTTCTGTCCCTCATTTCTTGTCCTACTTTCTTGTCCCTCACTTTTATCTGTCTCCTTACTTTATTGTCCTTACTTTCTTTTTTTGTTCATTTTTTATTTTCTTCTTTAATTGTTCATTTTTATTGTTCTTTTTTATTGCCCATTTTTATTGTTTTATTTATTGTTCTTTTCATTGTCTCATTTTATTGTCTCATTTTTTGTCTCTTTTTTTTGTCTCATTTTATTGTCCTTCTTTTATTGTCCTTTACTTTTATGTTTTATTTTTTGTCTCATTTTTTTATTGTCTCATTTTTATTGTCTTTTTCATTGTTCCTTTTTTTTATTTCTTTTTTTTTTATTGTCTCTACTTTTATTGTCTCATTTTTTTTTGTCTCTTACTTTATTGTCCTTTACTTTTATTGTTCTACTTTTTTTGTCTATTTTTATTGTCCTCATTTCATTGTCTCTTTTTTTATTGTCTCATTTTTCATTGTCTCCCTTTCTTTTATTGTCTCTTTTCTTTTTTATTGTTCATTTTTATTGTCTTCTTTTATTGTCCCCATTTTTATTGTCTCTTTTTTTATTGTCTCCTTTTTTATTGTCCTTTACTTTTTATTGTTCATTTTATGTCTCTTTTTTCATTTTTATTGTCTCTTTTATTTTTTTTATTTTCCTTTCTTTTTATTGTCTCATTTATATTGTCTCATTTTATTGTTCCTTACTTTTTATTGTCCCTTCTATTGTCTCTTACTTATTGTTCACTTTTTTTGTCCTTACTTTATTGTCTTTCCACTTTTTATTGTTTTCCCTTTCTTTATTTTCCATTTTATATTGTTCCTTACTTTATTGTCTCTTTCTTTTATTGTTCATTTTATTGTTCCATTTTTATTGTCCATTTTTTTACTTTTATATTGTCTCACTTTATTGTTCCTTACTTTTATTGTCCTCATTTTATTGTCCTTTTTATTCTACTTCATTGTCTCATTTTTATTGTCTCTTCTTTTATTGTTCATTTCATTTTCTCATTTTTATTGTTCTATTTTATGTCCTTTTTATTGTCTCATTTTTTTATTGTCTTCTTTATTGTCTATTTTTCTTTGTCTCTTTCTTTTTATTGTCTCATTTTATTGTCTCTTTTTTTTGTCTCTTCTTTTTTATGCTCCTCACTTTTATGTCTCATTTTATTGCCTTTTTATTTTCTCTTACTTTTATTGTCTCCCTTTTTTTTTTGTCTCATTTCTATTGTCCATTTTTTTCCTTTACTTTTTTGTCTCTTTCTTTTTTTCTTGCTCATTTTTTATTGTTCTTCTTTATGTTTTTTATTGTCTCATTTTATTGTCTCTTTTTTTAATTTCTCTTTACTTTTATTGTCTCTTTTTATTTTTCCTTCTTTTATTGTTCTTCACTTTTTGTCCCTTCTTTTCTTGTCTCATTTTTTATTGTTCTTATTTTTTTATTGTCTCTATTTTTATTGTCTCATTTTTTATTGTTCCTTTATCTTTTTGTCTCCTTCTTTATTTTTTCCTTTACTTTTATTGTTTCATTTTATTGTCTCATTTTTATTTTCTCTTACTTTTATATTGTTTCCCTTAACTTTTTTTGTTCACTTTCTACTGTCCTCACTTTCTATGTCCCTCACTTTCTATGTCTCACTTTTACTGTCCTCACTTTCTACTGTCCTCACTTTCTATGTCCCTCATCTTTCTACTGTCCCTCACTTTCTACTGTCCTCACTTTTACTGTCCCTCACTTTCTTTATTTCTCTGTCCCTCACTTGTCCAACTTCACTATATCACAACTCTCCTCGTCACACTTGGACTGGTCACCCTAATCCACCGGTAACTTAATTATAATTAGGTAATGGGACCTGAGTAATTACCTTCACCGGGCAATAGGTTAATCTCTGCAGTGATTAACCACTGTCCACAAACCACTCAGTCAACAACTCATCTCTTCTAACCAATTACAATAATGATCTTAGTTTAATAAAGGAATAAAGAGGATGCTCAGGATCAAGGAGGGATTAGGATAAAATATGAAGGTTACCATTTACTAAATACGCATATTCATATATATATATATATATATATATATATTATATATATATATATATATATATATATATAAAATATATATATTCGGTTTATTCGGTAAAGTGCAACCTTCGTAAATATTCCAAACTTTACGATTCGACTTATTAGGACCGACGTGTGTGTGTGTGCGGTATATATTTTAACCTATGATGGGCATGATGTCGGTGCTCTTCTGCCGTGCTAATATCACAGTTCAGATGACCTCCGAACTGTAGCATCACACCCTCCTTTAGCGTGCTGACACTAAACTTCCCACCTCCAAGACTCAAGTCCGACTGATCGGCGTCCCTGAATCCCTTCAGAAATATTACTTTGCTCATAAACAACACTCATTCCTATCTAACAGATTCACACTAGCCTGCTGGATGTCCAAGACCCTAGCACTCAGTCCTCCCTTACTCCCTCCTCTACAACCTTTCCTGGGATGGTCCCTACCTATCCTTCAAACCACAGATTTATATGCCCTCCTAGTCATTATATTTTTCTCCATCCTCTGTATATGTTCAAACATCAACAGTCCCTCCTCTGCACTCTGAATAATACATTAAGTAACCTCATACCTCCTAATCTCCGAACTGCGAATTCTCTACGTAATATTCACACTACACATTGCACTCTAACATGGCATCGTCACTGCCTGCAGTGGCCTTCTCGTTGCAATATTCAAAACCCATGTTTCATACTCATATAATAGTGTTTTACCACTAGATTTGCACGTTTCCATATTTGCCTCTGTGGATAAGGTTCTATGTATCTACACAGCTCACCACCACTCACCCTTTTGCCTCTCGTCAATTCATCTACCAGCCTTTGTAGTTTCTTTTCATAATCTCCCATAAGATCCGTGTAAAAGGCAAAAAAAAAAAAAAAGCTATGACAATTCCCACTTTGCATTAGATTTATTATCTTTTAATTCCACACCTCTATTCAGCACCCTAGCGTTCACTTTTTTTAATAACCTCATCTATAAATATGTTGAACAACCATGCTGTCATCACACATCTCTGTCTAAGACCTACTTTCACTGGAAAATTATCCCCCTCTCTCTTACACATCTTATTCTTACCCTCGTTATCCATATAAAATCTTTATTGCTTTAAGTAACCTACCACCCTCTCCATACACCTGCTGCATTACTTCCGTATCCATCCAATCACGTCTTTTCTGAATCTACAAATGGAACAAAAAAATCATTTATATAGGAATTGTTCACTTATATGTTTCAATATAAACACTTGGTCGACACATCTCCTACCCTTCCTAAAACCATCTTGTTCCTCTGCAATCCTACTTTATGCCTTACCCTTAATTCTTTCAATAATAACTCTACAATACACTTTAAACGGTATACTTAATAGGCTCATTCCGCTATAATTCTTACACAAAGGAACTATGTATACTCTGCCAATTCTCAGGTACCTTTCTCCCCCTTCATGTATATACTGAACAAATGTATCAGCCACTGTCTTCACTCTCATCTATCCTAGATGCTTCACCTCCTTTTATTTTACCCTCTATCTTACGTACTTCCCTCCGTACTTACATCTGGCTCTTCCTCACTCCTACAAGATATTATAAATCCCTTACCAAATATATGAAATCACTGCCTCCTTTTCTTCATAACCATTTAACAACTTCATAAAATATTCCCTACCTCTTGCCAGTTCCTCGACTACTCTACCTAATATCTTCATTCTTTCGCTTTAAATTATTAAAGGCATTTATTCCTTAGGCTTTCTCAACTTATTACTCTCACTCCAAAACTTCTAATTGTCAGTAATTTTTTTTGATGAAACCTCACCCACTCAATGGCTCTTCTCTTATACTTCCTCATCACTCTTTTAAAATACCTCTCTTCTACCCTCCATATACTCCATCCTCCCTCTATCACTTCTACATTGTAAAAACTTGTTCTCCCTTACCACCCTCTTTGTCTTATCCTCCCAACAATCGCCCCTCTTCACCTGCGCTCACTAACACAACATCCTGCAACCTACAACCATACCTCCTTGACTCCCTACTTGTAGCTACTACGTAGCTACTACGTAGCTACTACGTAGCTTCATCACTAGCGCACTCAGGTCAAACACTGAGGTCCGGAGATCGAATCCCCGGTACGGCTGCGAAAATTTATGTATGCAATAATTTCGCAAAAATCATTCTGAACGTAACGAATTTTTTTTATTTATTTGTGTTCGTTTGTGTATTATTAAATTATTGCAAACTTATCTAAAAAATATTTAGTTGGATTAAGCTAAATTAAATTGCGCTTGATATAATAAGGTTAGGTAAGTTTTCTAAGGTTCTTTTGGAACAAAATTATTAAAAAATATATATTTTTAAACGTATATGAGAAAGCTTTAGAAAGGACTTAATTTTAAAGAGTTCTTGCCAATTGACCAATTTTTACCTATTCGGCACTAATATATATATATATATATATATATATATATATATATATATATATATATATATATATATATACAATAAAATCACAGTAAACAGGTGATATCACAATATGCAAAATAACCACTATGAAAAAATAGAGAAATTCCAAGCGCTTTCGTGATTACTCACATTATCAAGGAACTATAAAGCACAAAACATCAGCAAGAAGGCTTTTATAGGGGCAAAGACCGCACCTCACATTAGCGTGACGACACCCGACTCTGTGAAGCACACCTGAAACTCTACCCAAGAATTAAGATTTATCTGATGTATCATTAAATTCTTCCTAAATTTTATTAATTATAAATGAATCCAATTTATATAAACCAAAAGAAATAGTCATATTATTTTCAAAACTACTTTTTATGAATCATGATTCTATTATATTCCTCTCAACCATGGACTTGCTTGATACAACTTTCTCAGAATTTTGAAAATCAATTGGATGGTTAAAATCTCTCACATGAATAAATATGAACATTAGAATCTTGTCCAGTTCTAATGCTATATTTATGTTGTTTTAATCTTAGTTTGACCGTAATAAACTTTATCGCATATTTTACAAGGAATCTTATAGAAACATCCGTCAGCATTTTGTGGGGATTTTTTTATCAAAAGTTTTTTTTACTGTATCAAGATTTTTAAATACAACTTTGATATTAAAAGTCTTAAGAAGGGAAGGCATATCAACCAAGATTTTAGTTGAATAAGGTTGGTTGTCCATTTTTGGATTGCAAAAAGTATTTCTAGCTATTTTAAATGATTTATCAATTACATTTCTTGGGTATTTTTGATCATTAGCTATTTTATAAATTTTATAATTTTTTTCATCTATGAACTCTGGACTACAAATACGTAAGGCTCTCAAAAACATTGATGAGAAAACCGACAGTTTAACTCTATCTTGATGTGAAGAATAATAGTGTACATAGGAACAGTTATTTGTAGGTTTTCTGTAAATTTTTAATTTAAAATCAGTTACCCTTAATAATTAAAACATCTAGGAAAGGCAATGAATTATTTACTTCGAACTCAACAGTAAAATTTATAGAATAAGTTAAGCTATTTAATTTAACAAGGAAATGGTTTATGTCTACATTCTTAGGCATAAGGCACAAAATATCATCAACATATCTATACCACTTAGCTCTATTAGGAAGGATTGTGTTAAGCAATCTTGTTTCGAAAAATTTCATGTATAAATTACTAAGAACAGGTGAAAGAGGATTTCCCATTGCCATACCAAACTTCTGATTGTAAAACTCATCATTAAATACAAATTTGGCATAAAAAATACAAAGTTTAATAAGTTTAATGATAATAGGAACTGGCAATGATAATCGTAATTAACAAGTTCTTCAGATAAGAAACTTAGTAAATCATCAACTGGAACTTTTGTAAAAAAGGAATTAACATCAAAACTAACCATATTGAAATAATTTAAATCAGTCAAGGTGCTTAGTTTATCAACTAAATCTAAGTTGTTTTTAACATTAAAATTAGAATTTTTTCCAACAATTGGGCTCAATATATCAACAAGCCATTTAGATAATTTCTAAGAAACTGAGCCTATAGAGCTATTAATTGGAATAACTGGATTACCTGGTTTGTGAGTTTTTATTAATCCATACATATAAGGTAAAGATGGATTAGTTGAAGTAATTTTTTTAATTAATTCATCTTTGCCTTTCAGTAGATGTTTTATTGTTTTATTAAAATTCTTGTTAATAGTTTCTAAGGGATTTTCTCTAAGTTTAGAATAGGTTTCATTATCATCTAGGAGATTATTCATTTTATGTTGGTAATCGGTTTCTTTCAAAATTACTATTGTATTTATTTTATCTGATTTAGTAAGGTGTAGTCTTGCCCTATATATATTATATATATATATATATATATATATATATATATATATATATATATATATATATATATATATATATATATATATATGTCGTGCCGATTAGGTAAAACTGGTCAATTAGCAAGAACTCATCTAAAATTAAGTCCTTTCTAAAATTTTCTCTTATACGTTTAAAGATATATTTTTTTCATTTATGTTAATGTAAGAATTTATAATTTTGTACCAAGAGAAACTTTGAAAACCTACCTAACCTTATTCACTGGCAGATAACAAGAGATAAGCACATTGTCTTATACACTTCATAAAATACAGAGCTTATACACACCTCTCCACTTACACCTTAAGAGGATGATGGGGCAGAAGTAACATCACACCTTCACTTTCATCGTGGTCCCCTTCACTTTCTTCCCATTATCCCTCACTTTCTTCTTCCAACTCTCATTCCCAATTTCCCTTACTTTCATCTTCCCTCACTTTCCCCCATCCTTTCCTCTTCCCACTCTCATTCCCCACTTTCTTCTCATTTTCCCTTACTTCCCACTATCTCCCTCTCTTGCTCACTTTCTTCCGACTCTGCCCGCTGTCTGGGAGGTGGAGTCGTGTTTGCTCTTCCATCTCCGTCACCGCTGTTCTGGTGGCACCTCACAGTTATTTTATGGAAGGAGAAAGTTGAAGGTTCTCTGAGAAACTCCTTTTCCCACTGGTGCGTATGAGAGAGGGGAGGGAGGAAGAGGGAGGGAGGAGAGGAGGAACGGAGGAAGTGAGGGAGACAACGAGAAACGAATCAAACTTGATCACCTCCCTCTTCCTCAGGTGATTTATAACCCCTTAAGGTTTAGCGCTTCCACATAATAATAATAATAATAATAATAATAATAATAATAATAATAATAATAATAATTATATGGCTAAAAATACTTGTTCCTGACTTTCTGGAGTAATGGAATATTTACTGCCTGACAATAACTTCAATACTGTCTTAATAAAACTTGGCAATTTAATATATCTGGCCTTACACTCTTCCCTCGTCCCGTCTTTAATCAAATAAGACTGGCTAATTTTTTTTAAAAATCTAACAAAAGCTGTCTTAATCTAATTTGCAATCTTTTTTTTTTCCTTTCAGTAAAACTCTAATTCTCTCTTAAAATGTTATATACAATTTGGTATGTCTCTTGAGTTTCTCTGTTCGCTTATTTCTCCACTTTTTTTTTTTTTTTTTTTCGTTTTGTTATTTCTCCACTGGATCAATATTGAGTTTAGGTCCTGGCCGGTGTTGAGCGCTAATTTATGCCTTAAAATTTCCAATATTAGGCGAGTTAGGTTGGATTTATTTTGTGGAAATAGTAAGAAAGTCATCCTGACTTAATTAAGGAAACTCAACGTAACTGAACCTAACATAAGGAAACCTAACCTCACCCTCCGCCAGCGGTAGAGATGGGAATGGTGCATCTTTGTGTACGTTGGATACGCTACTGTGATTGGCTAGGCGAGTTATTCAATATTAACCGTTGATTGGCTCTGACGTGCCGTTCTTGCCAGAATAAATGTACTATTTTTGCTGATATATCCCAAAAATATATTTTTGCACCAGAAATAACAATTGTTGCCATGCTATAAGTGTGGTAATACCTCGCGGGGCGTCAGACCACAGCCTTTAACTTAATAATATATACTGGCTCTTTCTCCCTTTTGCGTTAGTTACACCTAATATCGATCCCCCGTGGCCTGGTTGGCAAAGCTCTCGCTTCACACACGGAGGGCCCAGGTTCGATTCCCGGCGGGGTAAAAACATTTCGACGTGTTTCCTTACACTTGTTGTCCTGTTCACCTAGCAGCAAGTAGGTACCTGGGAGTTAGTCGACTGGTGTGAGTCGCATCCTGGGGTACAAGATTGAGGACCCCAATGGAAATAAGACAAACAGTTCTCGATGACGCACTGACTTTCTTGGGTTATCCTGGGTGGCTAACCCTCCGGGGTTAAAAATCCGAAGAAATCTTATCTTATCTCTATCCATTTTTTTTAATTCGACACTATCTCCCTTTTTTTGCGATTTTGTCAATTCTCTAGTTTTTCTTAATATGTATCTTTTCTTTCTCCCTTTTCCCTCTCTTGGTGTGTTTCACGAATCAGTTCGCATCTTGATAGTATAACTCAAAACTCTTTCCCATTTCAACAGACCGTATCTTTAAATTTCTTTCTGCTTTCCTATATTAGATCGCTCTATCTTAATTACACTGTTCTGTGATGGTAAACCATTACAGGTTAATTGATTGGTTAATTGACCTTAAAGTTTGTCGATTACACGAGGTTCATTAAGTTTGCATGTGACCTGTTCATGGCTAGGCCCAGCTAGGTCTGTGTATGCCTATCACATCCATCACTGCACCGCACACGAGGTGTTCCCTGTCATACTCCACCACGAAGGAAGAGTTTCCTCTTATACTTCATCGCACTAGGGGTGGCTGAGGGTGGCTAGGGGTGGTTGGGGGTGGCTGGGGGTGGCTAGGGTGGCTAGGGGTGGCTGGAGGTGGCTAGATGTTGCTGAGAGTGGCTGGGGGTAGCTGGGGGTGGCTAGGGGTTGCTGAGGGTGGCTGGGGTAGCTGGGGGTGGCTAGGGTTGCTGAGGGTGGCTGGGGTAGCTGGGGATGGCTAGGGGTTGCTGAGGGTGGCTGGGGGTAGCTGGGGGTGGCTAGGGGTTGCTGAGGGTGGCTGGGGGTAGCTGGGGGTGGCTAGGGGTTGCTGAGGGTGGCTGGGGGTAGCTGGGGGTGGCTAGGGGTTGCTGAGGGTGGCTGGGGGTAGATGCGGGTGGCTGGGGGTAGCTGGGGGTTACTAGGGGTGACGGATAAAGCGATCATTTGTCTAGCAGCAATACGCAACAGTGTCACGTAGGGACTTTAATAATTCCATGAAAACGATATATCATCCGAGCGAATGATGGAAGAATCGGTTATCCATGCAAATGATGGAACAATCAATAATCCGTGATGATTTAACAATCAGTTATCCGTGTGGATAATGGAACAATAAATGATCTGTGTTGATGATGGAACAATCAGTTATCCGTGTGGATGATTTAACAGTTATTTGTGCAGATAATGGAACAATCAATTATCCATGTTGATGATGGAACAATCAATTATCCGCTGTTACAAAAGGCGATATCTATAAAATATAGACATCTCCAGAGAATACTAGAAGGTCTCCCCTCTAGCATTCAGCCTGCTTCCGGTTTTTGTAACAAGTTGTCGGATTAAGGTCAGGTCTAGTTATCCCTTGTATTGAGAAAATATTATTAGAGTTTTGGGTTTACAACTATGTGATAGTAATCCAACGAAATAAAAAGTGAGATGTTTATTAACAAAGTTGTCTAGGTGGACAAAATCAAAGTAAATGAATTTGATATAATTTAGGATATAAGCTGCTAAGCTTCTCTTGTAGTGCAAAGTTAAATTGTACATATAGTAGTATAGTCGTAACAGTACGACTCTTAAGTACCGTCTGACACATTATCCTCAAGTATAAAAATACTAGTATATCTAGTATATACAAGCGTGTGTGTGTGTGTGTGTGTGTGTGTGTGTGTGTGTGTGTGTGTGTGTGTGTGTGTGTGTGCTCATTATGTCTCAGTAAGACTCGACTCGATTTACTTAGACTTAAAAAGTGACTGACTAAATGTCCTCAAATAATCTATCTTCTTGTCCAGCAAGGCAATCAAACAGCTTGCTTGAACAATATGACGAATAATTCACCAACAGCAATAATGTAACAAGCAGCAACACAGCGCCATGAACAAGGAGGCAAAATAACCACCCTAACTGGGGACCATCAGCAGATTCTCCATAAAAGTCATAAAAATCCCTTAATACCGAATCTAAGTTCAGCATAACCAAATCTACGACGGTGTGTAAATCCCACACAAAATAGGGCAGAAGCTTTAGCTTGGGACCTGCAAAACGCAAAAATCACTAAATCTGAACTATGCTCTGTGAACAGAGTTACACAAAGTTACAAGAAGTATTTTTCGACCACCAACGAAATCGTATTCTATTAAAACAGTCTAAATAACGAACAAACAGACAGAGATGAGAGACGTGCCTCCCAGACCAGGAGCAGACTGTTATGGGTATGCCCTTGCCCAACATTTTATAGAGTATATTCCAAGGTTTCACTTAATATTATAAAGCGGATTTCTACACTATTAGCTAAAGTATAGATTTCTGGCCTTATATTATTGTCTGACCTCGCGTATCATGATACTAGGATATTACCTTTTATTGTCATATGTTTGTTAATGTATGTTTTGAATTGTATTATTTAGGCTTTTATTATGTGTGGTCTACGCAGATTGGGAGACCACTAGTTAGAGTGCCGGGTACTTGTTTACGTACCAGCCGGCCTCCCCTCTGTCACGTGACCGACCTAACTTGAGCTTACCACACCGTGGTATTGTCAGTAGGTTCCCACACCCTCTCCTGGTTAGGAGTAGTTTCACACACCCTCTCCTGGTTAGGAGTAGGTTCACGATCTCTCTCCCAACAAGTCGATTCTCACTCTTAGTAGTCTTATGGTTTCTTCTAAGTTATCCTACTCTTAAAAGCTGTTAGTTCGAGTAGACAACAAGTAAATTCACTCCTCTCCTGTTTAGGAGTTGAATTTCTGTCTATAGATATGCTCTCTTCTGAGTTTAAGAATTCAACCTTATAGGCTTGAAGTACTGTACGAGCCCATGAGTCAGATGTTAAATATATTGTAAAAGAGAATAATTAGATCATATGATTGGATTATATGAATTATCGTATAATAAATACAACGAATTTTACCTTTGGGTCATTCTCCTTTTCAATACCTTTATTTAAAATCTTGTTACGACGGGGCAAAACAGGCCCATAGATGAAGCCCTGATCGTAACAAATGGGGGCCTGTTCGGGAGGTTTGATCCAAGGTAAAGGAGATATGATCTAAGAGTTCTCTTAAGCAATATAATCATTCTTGTTATGAACTTATTTTCATAATGTCAGGATCATCTGAGGCTCAAGTGTACTTTTCCTGCAGTCGTTCTAAACCATCAGATAGGGAGCTAGGTCTCAACTTTATATTGGACAGTCTGTACAGAGAAGTCTCTAGAATGGGAAGTTGCTAACTTGTGTTTGTCTTCCAGCAATGATGGCTATTGATGTTTGGCTCTCACTTACCACTCACCCAGAAGATAAGCAGCCACAGGGTATAAGTAACTGTCTCTTTCCCTTTTGCTTTTGGTATTGGCG